>JACCIX010000412.1:47500-180000 GCA_025506515.1 Flaveria trinervia | reverse complement strand
TTTTGTGAGTGGATCCGCAATGTTTTATCAGTGGTGAACTTGCGAATACATATCTTTCCCTTTTCAACTTCATCCCTTATGTGTTGATCTCCGCTCAATATGCCTTGTTCTCATGTGCACGGGGTTCCTTGATTGTGTAATCGCACCCTCGTTATCACAAAGAATCTCCAGGGATCCTGAATGGAAGGGATTACCCCTAGATCGGCTATGAATTTCTTTAGCCATGCCGCTTCCTATGCTCCCATTGAAGCGGCGATGTATTCTGACTCTGTAGTGGACACGCTACGACTTCTTGCTTTGAGCTTTTCCATGAAACAGCTCCCCCATTCAGAATAAAGATGTACCCCGATTGAGATCGTGATCATCTCGATCGGTTGGAAAACTCGCATCCGTGTATCCCTTTACAACAAGTTCCTCTCACCAGACCCGTAGATCAAGAACTGTCCTTAGTCCTCCTAGGTACTATAGATGTTCTTGACAGCCATCCATGACTATCACCAGGATTTTGCTGGTATCTTCTTGTCATGCTTAAAGCGCATGATACGTCCGGTCTAATGCATATCATTGCAACATGATGGATCCTATAGCACATGCATATGGGATTCCCTTCATTCATTTTGCTCCTCCTTGAGCTTGGACATTGAGTCGTACTCATATTGTCCCTCTTTGAATAGGTACAGTACCTTTCTAGAGTTTTCCATTTTGAACATTTTCAAGATTTTGTCAATGTATGCACTTTGATTCAAAAACTAATCAGCCGCCTCGATCCATCCCTATTGATCTTTATTCCTAGAATATAGGCGGCTTCACCAAGATCCTTAATGGAAAAGCAGCTTCCAAGCCAGGGTTTTACACCTTCCTTGTTGGAACGTCATTCCCAAATAGTAGAATTCATCGACATATATACTAGGAAAGTTATTATGCTCCCACTAGCCTTCTTATACACACAAGCCTCATCCGTTCTTGATGAAGCCAAATTTCTTGACTTCCTCATCAAAACGGTGATTCCAGCTTCTTGACGTTGTTTTGTATCCTTAGATTGATTTCTTAACTTGCATACTTTTATTAGGACGTATTGGATTACCAACCACCTTCAGGCTGAACCATATACACATCTTCTCAAGATATCCATTCAGGAAAGCGGTTTGACATCATTTGCCAAATCTCATAATCATAATGAGCAGCTATGGCAGCAATATCCTTATTGACTTTAGCATCGAACAGGTGAGAACTTTTCATCATAATCAACTCCTTGAGTTTGAGTAAAACCCTTTGCTACAAGTCTAGCCTTATAAGTATCCAGTTTCCATGCATGTCAGTTTTCTTCTTGAAAACCCACTTACTTCCAACTACCTTAGAGTTGAGAGGTGGTACAACAAGTTCCAAACTTGATTGTCACATGAATTGCATCTCAACGTTCATGGCCTCAAGCCATTTGTACAATCCGAATTGGACACTGCATCATGGTATGTGGTTGGTTCATCTGAAAATACCACATAGCATCCATCCATGTAAAATCCGTATCTTTCAGGTGGATTAGTAGTTCTACCCACTTCTGCGAACGTTTTGTGTGTATTGATCAACCGCTTGATCATCCTCAACATCCTTATGTTGAGTGCCAGTTTCAACCAAACGTGCATCTGGCTATGGTCTTTATCCTCCTCAAGATCCACTGTTCTACTGCTAGTTCCTTCCATAAGGAACTTTGTTTCTAAGAACTCACCCTTTCTGGCAACAAACACCTTTGTTTCCAATGGATCATGTACGATTTCATATGCCCAAAAACACATAGAATATTGATGTGTTAGTACGTCATGATCCAATCGGGTTATACCCATAACAAGCTATACAAACACCAACAATTATTGTTTGTTGATAAGATCATTAATAAATATTGACACCTATTTAGTAAATTGGTTTTCTAAATATTGCTTTTGTGAAAGAACAATATAATTTGGATAATTTGTTCATGAGATATTTATTTGATACATTATTAAGTTGGTTAAATATGTCAAATAAAAGTATGTCATGTTATAAAATTTAAACTATGTTTTAATTTTGTAACTTAAATGCTTGGAAGTGTAGTTTTTATAAAAGATTAAAAAGAGAGGGAAACCCCCTTTTGGGTTAAGTTTCGGCCGCCCCTATGGGCCATTGAGAGGATATGTCTTGCTTCTTGTTCTTTGCAAGAGTTAACTCACATTATCACTCAACCCTCTTTGGCTACACTCTCTCTCACACACACAAAAGGGCAACATTTTCTCTCTTTGAAGACGGCAACATTTTCGATTTGAAGCAGCCAGAAACAAAGCTGAAAAATCGTTTTTCTTGGTTGTTTTGGCTTATTTGGGTTGCTCTTCTAGGGGTTTTCTTGTGGTGTAAAGCTGCCTAACAAAGCAAGGTGTTTGGAAGAACTAGTGGGTACTACAACTTGAGGTTCTCTTCTTTGAGGGCTGCATAAACAATATCATCATCATCTTCATCTCATCCTTCTTTCATTCATTTTTGAAGGCTGCAGAAAGGTAGTTATAGCAGCTCCTTGTGGCTGTCATATTATTTGTTTTATGTTCTCATAGCTTGTCTATTCACATAATATGATCCTTGTATTATGGGTTTTTTCATATGCTTAATGGCCACTTAAAGAACATATATTTCAGCTTTCAAAATCGTTCAAAACTAATATTATCCGCTGCGTTTTCTGAAAGTTAAATGGTTAAACTACGTTTTATGTTCTTGCAACCCTCAATGGCATCAAAGCCGGTTATGTGGATGACTTGCTTGTTTTGTCATTTAAAATGGATTTAAGGATGATTATAGACTGTTATAGGCTGTTTTGGGCGCCTATGTTTTGTTTGAATGATTCCCCAACTTTCAAGGTCATATACACATGCTAGTGATAGATCTTGAAAGATATATATCCTGATATGGTTGATTGTTTGGACAATGTTTAAAACAAAAATTTCAGTTTGTGTTGGCTGAAATTGAAGGTTTTAAGTGGGGTTCATTATATGTTTTGATGATATGATCATTGGAGTTTAGTGTGCATAACCTAGCCTTTGACCTTGTGTTGTTTGGATGCTTGCAATGTTGTTTTGGCTGTTTTCTCTTGGGATTGTAATTATTCATTTTGTGCTTTGTTTAAAAATGTAACTTGTCTATTTATTCATTGGGATGTAATAATAGATTAGGAGCCTTTTTCTTTTACTAGAAATTGTATTAGGATATATATTTTGTAAAAGAAGATGCTCGGGATGGAAGCACAAATGGAAGACACACAAGAAGGACTTGAAGCATATGGATGCAATTCAAGTGGGAGTCCATCAAGACCCCTATTTTGTGTTGTTTTCAACCCTTAGGAAAGACCTAATGACCACACTTGTGATGGCAAACAAGTGTGGTCACAATAGTAGCTAAGGTTATGCACATTATGGTTGTTTATGCTTATGACTTGTTTGGATGTTTGTTATTTGATGTGTGGGTGATTTTGACATGCATTACAAACTAATTACAAACTTAACATTATTAAAATGATGTTCTTAATCATTCAAGGTAATAAAGGTTATTAAATGATTTAATGGTTTAAAGATTAGAATGGTTTTACAAAGGACCATAGGGTACCTGTATTGGAAAGCATGCAAATACAAGTACATAGAGTTTTCTAAACTAGAATTATGAAATCTCTAAACTTTTGACCAACAAGTTCAACACCGTCCTTTTGCACAACACTTGAATCATTTCGAACTCTTAATGGGATAAAGGTCACCTAACCATTTAGAGGGAACTTATGATTTAGGTGGGGATACCACATTGGTGGATAAAGTCACCTAACCACTTATGTGGGTAAACTCACACGTGTGCAAGTAGGGTAACTTGATTGCAAACCATGTTAAATGGATCACCTAAATATGGTTTCCAAATGGTGTTGATGGGATTAACGTGCCGACTTTACATATGATGTTTAAAAGTCGATCCCATATATCTAGAAGTTGCAAATGGTTGCAACTGTCAATCGTTGACCACCTTATTAATTTAAATCGTGGGATAAAGGTCCCTAACCAAAATTTAAATGTAATGTTGGGTTCTAGATTTTAATATAAAAATGGCCTTAAAAGGCATTAATTATAAAAATTGGCAATATCGAAAACTACTAATAAAACTTTGTTAATTTTGTAGATGGCCTCACATAATGATAATTCCGATAACTCATCTGCGTCCAACCAATCTCTACGAGCGATCTCTAAAAGGAACGTCTAAATCATAACAACTTTATCGACTGGTGTCGAAACTTGAGAATCGTTCTCAAGCAAGAGAGAAGATCGTATGTTTAGACGACCCTACCCCGATCAACCTAGCGAGGATGATGGGCCCTACAACGATGGCTGAAGTACACTGAGGACTCTCCGCCAAGTGTCTTGTCTCATGCTAGCGAGCATGACTCCAGATCTCCAAAAGGAGTATGAACACAACGGGCTTACGACATCATAACCCAGCTGAAGGAAACGTTCCAACAGCAAGCAAGGGTGAGCGCTTCGAAACTGTTCGAGCACTCCATGCATGTCGATGGACGACAACCAATCTGTTTCATTATGTACTTAAGATGAAAAGTCACATTGACCGCCTCGAGAGGTCTTAATTGTCCGTCTGGAAGGAATTGGCCACGGATTTGATCCTCAAGGCCTTACCAAGAGTTCGAGACATTCGTGTTGAACTACAACATGAATGCTTGGGACAAAAAGCATTGGTGAGCTTCACTCAATGCTCAAAACACCCAGGCGGCCATGGGTAAAAGGGTTTTATGCGTCTCACCATTCACTTGAAGGTGGGAACAATAAAAGGCCTCGTCCCGCACCCAAGGCAAAAACTTGCCAAGGCAAGGGACCCGCTGGGGAAAAAGGAAAGGGGTGGCAAGGGTGCACCAAACCACAACAGAAAAAAGCAAAAGGTTGCTACTAACGACCCATGCTTCAAGTGTGGAGGAGATTGGACATTGGGCAAGGAATTGTCCTGTCCATCTCCAAGAGTTGAAAAGCAAAGAGGGATGCCGGGCAAGACCTCAGTGTAAGGGGTTCCAACATGTTATCAAAGCTCATATATCATAGATTATATGAAAAACGCAGCGGATATTATATTTTAAAACATGTTAAGAAGATAGTTGTTAAACCCATTTAACAAAGAACCCCAACCCATGGATCTTTATACACAATGCATATAGTAAGATAAAGCATAAGATATAAAACTACAACCTTTGTAGCTTCTCCAAAACGATTATATGAGATGAAAGGAGATGAATGTAAGGCTGAAACTTCAAGCTAGAAGTCCTCAAGAGGTTGTACCCCAAGCTTGTTCAAACACCTTCTTTGCTAGGTTATGCAACACCACCTTCAAGAACCCTCTTGAACTCTTGATTTTCAGCCAAGAACACTAAGATTAAAGGCTGAAAATCAGCCCCTTTCTTACTAAAAACCGTTTTCTAGAGAGAAGGTAGAGAGAGGATTTTTCTCTTTTGTGTTATGTGTGTGTGAGAGAGTGAAAAATGCAAGAGTGAAGTGTGTAGTTAATTGCATGTCTTGGAACAACAAAAAGGGAATCCCAAGACTCAAGGGGTGGCCGAAAATTAGGCTCCCTTGGTCTTTCCCTCTTAATTCAAATTATTAAAAAAAATATACTTGCATTCTACCCTTTTATAAAATTAAACTATTTAATTTTATAGAACTCACACACTATTATATGTCATTGTTTAACCAATTTAAGCAATGAAACAAATAATCCCATATGAATAAAAATTATATATATATATATAATCTTGTTCATTTACAAAAGCAATGATTTAGAAAAGCCGGTTTCTAAATTGGTGCTAATATTTAATTGTATGATCTTATCAACGAATAAATATTTATCGGTGTTTGTTTGGCTTGTTATTGGGTATGACCCGACTTGGATCATATCACACTAGCCACATCAATTTAATATGTATCTTGGGCAGATCAAATCTTTCAATCTCCCACTTGCACAAGATTCATAGAAGATTGATGCAAGCAGCAAATAACGCCTAGCAACGGTTTGCTACCCCTAATGTATATGACTAAGTGCCATTCAATAACATCATCCTTTTCAAGTGACTTACTTGAATATGTCTTAGGTGAATTATTCATCTATCCTTTGTTTGCAGATGTCATGTTAAATCCAAGAGACACAGAATTGTCATTCTCCAATGATTTAACTTTAACAGGCCTTAGACATCTAACTCTCAACGAATAAGAGGAACAAATTCCATCTTGACTACATACGTCTCTCACAATCACCTCATATTATACCTGAACTCAGCCTTATGTACTGCCAATTTTTCAGAACAGCAAAGAACTAAGTCAAAGTACACACTTGGTGAATATCAAGATCCAATATGTATCTCAGGTCTGAGGATACAATGATATTCGCCTTTACTCAATATCTCTTATGACTAATCACAAAGATTCCATGCAGAAATAATTGAGTGCGGGTCAGTCCAACATCTATATCCCATAGATATCAATGAACCTTGGTAACAACCTCTTGCTTTATATTCATACCTTATGAACATCAACCAATCCAAGTTCATTATAGTCTTGCATTCATAGTTGTTCCCACAAGTATGATCGACTACGGACGTTTAGAATAACTTATTTATTCACGGATTTAAACATGCTAAAATAGAAGAACAAATGAAAATTATAACTATATAATTAAGTCAAATAACATAAGTTCTAATATCCAAATACAAAATACAACATCAAATCCAGTCACTTGAATATCTAAGTCCCGTGGCACAAACATGACCCTCATGCTTTGCCTTTTCAAGGAGCTTTGTGAGTGGATCCGCAACGTTTTTATCAGTGTGGACTTTGCGAATACATATCTTTCCTTTTTCAACTTCATCCCTTATGTAGTTGAATCTCCGTTCAATGTGCCGAGTCTTTTGATGAGCACGAGGTTCCTTGATTTGAGCAATCGCACCCTCGTTGTCACAAAAGATCTCTAGGGGATCCTGAATGGAAGGGACTACCCCTGATCGGCTATGAATTTCTTCAGCCATGCAGCTTCCTGTGCTGCCATTGAAGCGGCGACGTATTCTGACTCTGTAGTGGACAACGCTACGACTTCTTGCTTTGAGCTTTTCCAAGAAATAGCTCCCCCATTTAGAATAAAATGTACCCCGATTGAGATCGTGAATCATCTCGATCGGTTTGGAAACTCGCATCCGTGTAACCTCTTACAACGAGTTCCTCTTCACCAGACCCGTAGATCAAGAACATGTCCTTAGTCCTCCTTAGGTACTTCAGAATGTTTTTGACAGCCATCCAATGACTATCACCAGGATTTTGCTGGTATCTACTTGTCATGCTTAAAGCGCATGACACGTCTGGTCTAGTGCATATCATTGCATACATGATGGATCCTATAGCAGATGCATATGGGATCGCCTTCATCCTAGTTTGCTCCTCCTTGGAGCTTGGACATTGAGTCGTATACTCAATATTGTCCCTCTTTGAATAGGTACGGTACCTTTCTTAGAGTTTTCCATCTTGAACCTTTTCAAGATTTTGTCAATGTATGCACTTTGATTCAAACCAATTAACGCCTTGATCTATCCCTATAGATCTTTATTCCCAGAATATAGTGGCTTCACCAAGATCCTTGATGGAAAAACAACTTCCAAGCCAGGTTTTTACGCCTTCAAGGTTGGAATGTCATTTCCAAATAGTAGTATGTCATCAACATACAATACTAGGAAGGTTATTGTGCTCCCACTAGCCTTTTTATACACACAAGCCTCGTCAGCGTTTTTGATGAAGCCAAATTTCTTTACTTCATCATCAAAACGGTGATTCCAACTTCTCGATGCTTGTTTCAATCCATAGATTGATTTCTTTAACTTGCATACTTTGTTAGGATGTTTTGGATCGACAAAACCTTCAGGCTGAACCATATAGACATCTTCCTCAAGATATCCATTTAGGAAAGCAGTTTTGACATCCATTTGCCAAATCTCATAATCATAATGAGCTGCTATGGCAAACAATATCCTAATAGACTTAAGCATTGCAACAGGTGAGAAGGTTCATCATAATCAACCCCTTGAGTTTGAGTGAAACCCTTTGCTACAAGTCTAGCTTTGTAAGTATCCAAGTTTCCATGCATATCGGTTTTCTTCTTGAAAACCCACTTACTTCCAACTACTTTGGAATTAAGAGGCGGCATAACAAGTTCCCAAACTTGATTGTCATACATGGATTGCATCTCAACGTTCATGGCTTCAAGCCATTTGTCACAATCCAAATTGGACACTACATCATGATATGTGGTTGGTTCATCTGAATCTACCACATAGCATCCATCCATGAAAAATCCGTATCTTTCAGGTGGATTACTAGTTCTACCACTTCTGCGAACGTTTGTGTGTATTGATCAACGCTTGATCATCCTCAACATCCTCATGTTGAGTGCTAGTTTCAACCAAACGTGCATCGGGCTGTGGTTCTTGCAGTTTTTGATCCTCTTCAAGATCCACTGTTCTACTGCTAGCTCCTTCCATAAGGAACTTGGCTTCTAAGAACTCACCCTTTGGCAACAAATACCTTTTGTTCCAGTGGATTATAGAAATAAATCCCATAGAATCTCTAGGATATCCAACAAAGATACACTTGGTGGATCGGACATCTAATTTGTTTGGGGTGGGTGTCTTAACATAAGCCTCACAACCCCAGACCCTTAAGTACGATAGGATGGAACTCTTCCATGCCATATCTCAAAAGGTGTCTTTTCCACCTTTTTGGTTGGGGCCATATTCAGAATACGGGCCGCTGAGAGCAAAGCGAACCCCAAAATGATAGAGGCAATGTGCTTCTAGCCATCATAGATCGAACCATATCCAATAAGGTTCGATTCCTCCTCTCAGACACACCATTATGGCGGGGTTCCAGGTGGAGTGAGTTGTGAGATGATCCCACAACTCCTAAATGATCTTGAAAAATATCACTTAAGTATTCACCACCTCTATCGGTGCGGAGAACTTTAATTGACTTGTGAGTTGATGATTTTCTACTTCATTCTTGAAGTTTTTGAACATTTCAAAAGCTTCATCTTTGTGTCTTAATAAATACACATATCCATAGCGACTATAATCGTCGGTAAAGGTAATGAAGTATCTTTCACCATCCTAGTCATTGGCTTAAAAGGACCACATACATCTGAATGTATGATACCTAATAAATCTTTTGCCCTTTCGTTAGTACCACTAAAGGGTGCCTTAGTCATTTTCCTTGTAAACAAGATTCACATACATCAAATGAATCACATTCATTTGTGTTTAAAGACCATTCTTTGAAGTGTTTGTATACGTTTCTTGTTTATGACCAAGACGACAATGCCAAAGGTAGGTATCACTCAAATCTTGTTTGAGTCTTTGGTGGTTGCTTGGTATATTGAGCTATCATATGTTGTGTTTTCATGAACCAATTCATAAATACCATTACAAGGTATAGCCTTAAAATAAAATACATGATTTAAAGAAACATGAATATCATTGTCAACAAACTTGAAATCATAATCATATTGTCTTAAACGGGAAACAGAAATTATGTTCCTAGTCAAACTAGGAGCATATAATACATTATATAAAATAACTTCCAAACCACTTGGAAGCTTCAAAATGTAGTCTCCTTGGGCTTCCACGTGAACCTTTGCACCATTGCCCATGAAGAGACTTATTTCCCCTTTTGCATAATGTTCATTTCTTTTGAACCCCTGCAACAAATTGCAAATGTGAGTTCCACATCCGGTATCTAATACCCATGTGTTAGAAGAAATAACATTTAGCTCAACATGTATCATATAAATTATACCTGAGGTTTGCCCCGCATCCCTCTTCTCTCTCAACTCTTTGAGATAGACTGGACAATTTCTCATCCAATGTCCTATCTCACACATTTGAAGCATGGTCGTTTACAGCAACCTTTTGCTTCTTCTCCTTGGCTTCGGAGGTTCCGCCCTAAAACCATCTTCCCCTTCCCTTTAACGTGCCCCTTTCCTTTGGCAACATTTGCCTTAGGAGGGGGTAGAGACCTTTTTCTTCTCCCACCTTCATTAATGGTGAGAACGGGTAAAACCTTTTACCCATTCCCGCCTCAGCTGATTTGAGCATCGAATGAAGTTCATTTATGCTCTTGTCCATCCGTTCATGTTGTAATCATGACGAATGCCTCAAACCTTTTAGTTAGGCCATTAAGGATCAAATCCGTGGCCAATTCTTTTGAGACAGGACAATTTAGCCTTTGAAGGCGGTCGATGTGGCTTTTCATCTTAAGAACATAAGAGATGAAACTGATTGGGTTTCCTCCATCCGACATGCATGAAGCGCTCGAACCGTTTCAAAGCGCTCCACTCTAGCTTGTTGCTGGAACGTTTCCCGCAACTGAGTGATCATGTCATAGGCTCCATGGAGCTCATACTCCTTTTGGAGTTCAGGTGTCATACTTGCCAACATAAGGCAAGAGACTTGGACGGAGTCCTCTACATACTTTACCCAATTATTATAGGCCTCCACATCCTCCTCGCTAGGTTCATCAGGGATGGGATCATCAAGAATGTAGGCCCGCTTTTCTTGCTTGAGAACAATTCTCAAGCTGCGGTACCAATCCATGAAGTTGTTAGGCGTTAGACGATCCCTTTGAAGGATCGCCCTAAGAGATAAGTTGTTTTGGTTAGGTACATCACTATTAGCGTTGTTGTCGGCCATCTACAAGATTTTACAAAGTCCATTTTAGTAATCATTGATATAATTATATTTATTTATTACACCCTTTATGTCTCATAGACTTATTAATAAATAAAATTTAGAATCCAACGTTATATTTAAATATTGGTTAGGTGACCTTTATCCCATTATTTAAATAAACAAGGTAGTCATAAATGACAATTGCAACCTATTGCAACTTCTAGTGGTATGGGATCGTTTGAACATCTTTGTTTATAACGGCATGTTTACCCCATCAACACTTTTATAAAACACATTTTAGGTGATCCATTCAATATATTTTATAAATCAAGTCGTCCTACTTACACACACGTGTGAGTTTACTACATGAGTGGTTAGGTGACCTTTATCCCACAAACATGGTATTCTCACCTCAAGTCACAAGTTCCCTCAAAGTGGTTAGGTGACCTTTATCCCACTAAGAGTTTGCAAGTAACCTAAGTGTTGTGTAAAAGGATGGTGCTTAACTTGTTTTCAAAAGGGATTTAAAATGATACAATTCTAGTTTTAGAAAAGTCTATATCATATGATTGTATGCATTCAACCATATGGTACTTTATCGATTCTTTTAAATAAAACTCATTTTATTTTACAAACCATTAATTCCTTTTATAGAACCATTCTATTTTGCTTAATGATTTGAGAACCAATTTTCTTGTTTATAGTTGTTTAGTAGACGGTTTGTTAATCACATCCAAATAATCAAAACAAACATCATCATATGCAATCAACCAAACATAAACAAACATTCATATATGCATAACAAAGCATACTAAGTGAGCACACTTGTTTAGCAAAACAAGTGTGTCAAATGGTCTTGTCCTAAGGGTTAAGAATCATGACACATGGTTGATCAAAGGACTCCCACTTGAATCCACATCTTCAAGCATCCTCTTTGTCTTATCTTTTCTTCAAGTCTTGATCTTGAGCATCCTTTACAAAATTATGTATCCTAATACATGTTTCTAGTAAAGAAAACTCCTAATCTATTTATTACAAATCATATGAATGAATAGATTACAAAACAAAACATGAAACCCAAAAATAAAACATTACATGCCCAAATGAATATAACTAAACAACCAATCAAACAATCAATCAATATGGTCAAGGCTTTGTTATGCATAAACAACAAACAACATATTAAAACATATCATAAGACATGGTTTTGGCAGCCCCTTTTTAACCCATTTTCTTGGCCAACATTAACCAAGAACACATGGGTTTAGTCCAAACTAATAAACATCTTATGATCTAGATTTTAAAGATCATTATATGCATAAAGTAAGATCTTTAAAACATCAAAAAGGGGGGCACAAAACAGCCCACTAACTCACGGATTTGAGGTGTTAAGCACCAAAAAACCGTGAACTAGTGAAGTAATATATGTATGCATATGTATAAGTGGCTCTTGATGCCATTGTAAGGGGTTCCAACATGTTTATCAAAGCTCATATATCATAGATTATATGAAAAACGCAGCGGATATTATATTTTAAAACATGTTAAGAAGATAGTTGTTAAACCCATTTAACAAAGAACCCCAACCCATGGATCTTTATACACAATGCATATAGTAAGATAAAGCATAAGATATAAAACTACAACCTTTGTAGCTCTCTCCAAAAGAATTATATGAGATGAAAGGAGATGAATGTAAGGCTGAAACTTCAAGCTAGAAGTCCTCAAGAGGTTGTACCCCAAGCTTCTTCAAACACCTTCTTTGCTAGGTTATGCAACACCACCTTCAAGAACCCTCTTGAACTCGTGATTTCCAGCCAAGAACACTAAGATTAAAGGCTGAAAATCAGCCCCTTTCTTACTAAAAACCGTTTTCTAGAGAGAAGGTAGAGAGGATTTTTCTCTTTTGTTGTTATGTGTGTGTGAGAGAGTGAAAAATGCAAGAGTGAAGTGTGTAGTTAATTGCATGTCTTGGAACAACAAAAAGGGAATCCCAAGACTCAAGGGGTGGCCGAAAATTAGGCTCCCTTGGTCTTTCCCTCTTAATTCAAATTATTAAAAAAAATATACTTGCATTCTACCTTTTATAAAATTAAACTATTTAATTTTATAGAACTCACACACTATTATATGTCATTGTTTAACCAATTAAGCAATGAAACAAATAATCCCATATGAAAATTATATATATATATATAATCTTGTTCATTTACAAAAGCAATGATTTAGAAAAGCCGGTTTCTAAATTGGTGCTAATATTAATTGTATGATTATCAACGAATAATATTTATCGGTGTTTGTTTGGCTTGTTATTGGGTATGACCCGACTGGATCATATCACACTAGCCACATCAATTAATATGTATCTTGGGCAGATCAAATCTTTCCTCAGGTACAATATACATGATCCAATGATTTAAACATGATATCCTCTAACCACATGGGTATTAGATACGGATGTGGAAACTCAATTGCAATTTGTTGCAGGGGTTCAAAAGAAGTAGTGACTTCAAGAAAGGGGATGTAAGCCTCTACATGGGCACTGGGGCTAAAGTTCAAGTTGAAGCCCGTGGTGACTACATCTGAAACTTCCAAATGGTTTGGAAGTGATTTTGAAACATGTTTTGTATGCTCCTAGTTTGACTAGGAATATTATCTCTGTAGCCCTGTTAAAACAATTTGGATATGTATTATCCTTTATTGAAAATGATATTCATGTTTCTTTAAATGGTATTTTCTATTTTAAAGCCATTCCCATTAATGGTATTTATTAATTGGCTCATGAAAATACTCTAAATAGCTCATTGTACCAAACTAACACAAGAAACTCAAGTTGGACTTGAGTGATACCTATCTTTGGCATTGTCGTCTTGGTCATATAAACAAGAAACGTATACAAACACTTCAAAGAATAGTCTTCTAAAAACGAATGAATGTGATTCATTTGATGTATGTGAATCTTGTTTACAAGGTAAAATGGCTAAGGCACCCTTTAGTGGACTAACGAAAGGGCAAAAGATTTATTAGGAATCATACATTCGGATGTATGTGGTCCTTTTAAACCAATGACTATATGGTTCAGCCTGAAGGTTTTGTCGATCCAAAACATCCTAAAAAGTATGCAAGTTAAAGAAATCAATCTATGTTTGAAGCAAGCGTCGAGAAGCTGGAATCATCGTTTTGATGAGGAGGTAGAGAAATATGGCGTCAATCAAAACGCTGATGAGGTTTGTGTGTATAAGAAGGCTAGTGGGAGCACAGTAACTTTCCTAGTATTTGTATGTTATGAATACTACTATTTGGAAATGACATTCCAACCTTGGAAGGTGTAAAACCTGGCTTGGATGTTGTTTTTTCCATTAAGGATCTTGGTGAAGCCGCCTATATTCTAGGAAAAAGATCTATAGGGATAGATCAAGGTGATTGATTGGTTTAAATCAAAGTGCGTATATTGATAAAATCTTGAAAAGGTTCAAGATGGAAAACTCTAAGAAAGGTACCGTACCTATTCAAAGAGGAACGCTATTGAGTACGACTCAATGTCTTAGCTCAAAGGATGAGCAAGATAAATGAAGGCAATCCCATACGCATGTGCTATTGGATCCATCATGACGCGATGATATGCACTCGACCGGACGTGTCATGCGCCTTAAGCATGACAAGCCGTTACCAGCAAAATCCTAGAAACATTCATTGGATGGCTGTTAAGAACATACATAAGTACCTAAGGAGGACAAGGGACATGTTCCTAATCTATGGATCTGGTGATGAGGAACTCGTTGTAAAAGGTTACACGGATGCGAGTTTCCAAACCGATCATGATGATTCTCGGTCACATCGGGATATATTTTCATTCTGAATAGAGGAGCGGTCTCTTGGAAGAGCTCCAAGCAGGATGTGGTGGCTCTATCAACTACAGAATCAGAATACGTACCCGCCTCATTGGCAGCTCAAGAAGCTGCATGGTTGAAGAAATTCATTGCCGATCTAGGGGTTGTCCCTTCCATCAGGACCCCCTAGAGATCTTTTGTGATAACGAGGTACGATGGCTCAAATCAAGGAACCTCGTGCTCATCAAAATACTAGGCACATTGACAGGATTCAACTACATACGGGATGAAGTTGAAAAGGGAAAGATATGTATTCGCAAAGTTCACACGGATCAAAACATAGCGGATCCTCTCACGAAGCTCCTTGAAAAGGCAAAGCATGAAGGTCATACTTGTGCCATGGGATTTGATCTGTAAACTTTGTATTTGGATATGTGGAACTGTTTATTATTTGAATAAAATTATTTGGTTATAATGTTTCAATTAATGTTCCAATTTAGCATGTTTAATCCATGAGTAAATTGTTTACTCTAAATGTCTGTAGTCGTTCATACTTGTGGGAACAAGTGTGAGGGTAAGATTATTATGAACTTGGATTGGTTGATATTCATATGGATGAATATAGAGCAATGGGTTGCTACCAAGGTTCATAGATATTTGCGGGATGCAAATATTGGACTGACCCGCATCTCAAATTTTACTACATGGAATCTTATTGATTGATCATAAGTAAATTTGAGTAAAGGAGAATATCATTTGGTATCCTCCGACTGAGATACATATTGGGTTTTGATGTTCACCAAGTATTATACCTTGAGCTATTTCTTCACTGTCCTAAAATAGTGGACACCTCATAAGGGTATGTTCAGGAATGACACGAGGTGTTTTATGAGAAACGTATGTAGTCAACACGGAATTTGTTCCTCTTATTCGTTGAGAGTTAGATGTCTAAGGCCTGATAAGTTAAATACACAAGGAATGATCATTCTGTGTTCTTGGATTTAACATGACATTTGAAACAAAAGGATAGATGATTGATTCACCTAAATCATTTCAAGTAGGATACTGGAATAAGATGATGTTATTGAATGGCTACAAGTCATGCGTATTAAGGGTAGTAACAACAACAACAACAAAACCACAAGAACACAACAACGACAACCACACAGCGACAACAACAACAACAACAACCACAACAACAACAACAACAACACCAACGACAACGACAAGTACAACTACAACTACAAGAACAACAACACCACAACAACCACAACAACCACAACAACCCAACAAACCACAACAACACAACAACCACACAACCACAATAACCACAACAACGACAATAACGACAACACAACAAAGACAAGGACAACGACAACGACAACAAAAACAACAACAACAACAACAACAACAACAACAATAACAAGAACAACATCAACAACAACAACAACAATAACAACAATAACAACAACAACAACAAGAGCAACCAGAACAACAACAATAACAACAACAACAACAACACAACACCAGCATCAACAGCAACAACAACCACCAACAACAACAACAACGCCAGCAACAACAGCAACAACAACAACCAACAACAACAGCAACAACAAGAGCGACAACTACAGAAACAACAACAGCAACAACAACAACAAGAACAGCAACAACAAAAGCAACAACATCAACAATAGAAATAACAACAACAACAACAATAACAGTAACAAAAGCAACAATAGTAACAACAACAACAATAGCAGCAACAACAACAGCAACAACATTAGCAGCAACAATAGCAGCAACAACAACAGCAACAACAAGAGCGACAACTACAGAAACAACAACAGCAACAACAACAACAACAACAAAAACAACAAGAACAAAAACCACAAAAACAACCACGACAATAACGACCATGACAACAACCACAACGACAACAACAACAACAAGAACAGCAACCAACAACAACAACAACAAAACCAGCAACAACAGCAACACCAACAGCAACAACAGCAACAACAACAACAACAACAACAACCAACAACAACAGCACAACAACAGCAACAACATTAGCAGCAACAATAGCAGCAACAACAACAGTAACAACAGCAGTAACAACAGCATCAACAACAGCAGGTACGACAGCAGCAACAACAACAACAACAACAACAGCAACAACAATAGCAACAATAACAACAAAAACAACAACAACAAAAACAGAAACAGCAAGAACAACAGCAACAACAACAACAACAGCAACAACAGCAACAACAGCAACAACAACAGCAACAATAGCAGCAACAACAACAGCAACAACACAGCAGCAACAACAGCAACAACAGCAACAACAGTAGCAACAACAGCAGCAACAACAGCAGCAACAATAGTAACAACAACAGTAACAACAACAACAACAAACAACAACAACAACCACAACCACAACCACGACAACAACGACCACAACAACAATGACAACGACAAGGACAACAACAACAACAACCACAAGAAACACAACAACGACAACCACAACAGCGACAACAATAACAACAACAACCACAACAACAATAACAACAACAACACCAACGACAACGACAAGTACAACTACAACTACAAGAACAACAACAACCACAACAACCACAACAACCACAACAACCATAACAACCACAACAACGACAATAACGACAACAACGACAAAGACAAGGACAACGACAACGACAACAACAACAACAACAACAATAACAAGAACAACATCATCAACAACAACAACAATAACAACAATAACAACAACAACAACAAGAGCAACAAGAACAACAACAACAACAAAAACAACAACAACAACAACAACACCAGCAACAACAGCAACAACAACCAACAACAACAGCAACAACAAGAGCAACAACTACGGAAACAATAACAACAACAACAACAACAACAGCAACAACAAAAGCAACAACATCAACAATAGCAACAACATCAACAACAGCAAAACAGCAACAAAAGCAACAACAGTAACAACAGCAACAACAGGAGCAACAACAGGAGCAACCACAACAGCAACAACAATAGAAGCAACAATAGCAGCAACAACAGCAGCAACAACAGCAGCGACAACAGCAGCAACAACAACAGTAACAACAGCAGTAACAACAACAACAACAAAAACAACAAGAACAAAACCACAAAAACAACCATGACAATAACGACCATGACAACAACCACAATGACAATGACAACAACAACAACAACAACAACCACAAAAAGGACAACAACGACAACCACAACAATGACAACAACAACAACAACCAGAAGCACAACCACGACAACAATGACAACAACAACAACAACCACAACCACAACCATGACAATAACGACCACGACAACAACCACAACGACAATGACAACAACAACTACAACAAAAACAACAACCACAACAACCACAACAACAACAATATCGACAACAACGACAACGACAATGACAACGACAACGACAACAACAACAACAACAAGAACAACAGCAACAACAGCAAAAGCAACAACAACAACAACATCAACATTAATAGCAACAATAACAACAACAACACCAACATCAACAACAACAACCAACAATAACAACAACAGCAACAACAACAACAACAACAACAACAACAACAAGAACAACAGCAACGACAACAACAACAACAACACCAACAACAAGAACAACAACAACAACAACAACCAACAACAACAACAACAACAACAAAACCAGCAACAACCACAGCAACAACAACAACAACAACAGCAACAACATGAAGAACAACAACAACAACAACAGCAAAACAGCAACAAAAGCAACAATAGTACAACAGCAACAACACCAGCAACAATAGCAGTAATAACAGCAGCAACAACAGCAGCAACAACAGAAGCAACAACAGCAGCGACAACAGCAGCAACAACAACAGTAACAACAGCAGCAACAAGAGCAACAACAACAACAAAAACAACAAGAAAAAAACCACAACCACAACCATGACAATAACGACCACGACAACAACCACAACGACAATGACAACACAACAACAACAACCACAAAAAGGACAAAAACGATGTGACATCCGTCACCTTATGTCCGTCGAACGACATAAATAAGCATAGAAATATTTTAAATATTCTTCCTTTTCTTCATGAACACCTGCTTTAAGGAATAATGTCTGCTTTATTTTCCCTTGTGCATGTACTTCCTCTGAGAACGTGTGTTAAGCATAAAACCTTTTATAAATTTCATCACCATTACCACCAAATATATCATTTTTAATTTCAACCATTGTCATTAGTAAAACCATTTTAGACTATCAAATGTCATTAAACACGCTTTTAACTTTAATATAACGAACATTTTAAGATCGTAATCAACCGAAACAAATTTTTGAGAAACTTGAGGGTTAAGTGCAGGGACTAAACTTATAGTTTTGAAAACTTTGACTGGGTATATAAACCCCCTTCCCAGCCATTTATCCTGATCCTCATCTTCTTCACCCTCAACATTTTCTCCACTTTCTCTCTTGATCTAGCACCTAAAACCGTCATGTTTGTTGCGTTTTCACTACCAAATCTGGGTATCATCATGTATACTCGTTCCTAGCAGGTAGACAACCTTGTTCAACCCGTTTTTGGCTTGGTTTTACTGCTGTGTTTTCTAGGGTTTCGGGTGCTCGGGTGATCATTCATATCATTGTTGACCATTTTGAGCATATCGTTTCAGGTGATCATGCTAGCTGAGATTCTAGGTGTGCTGCCTTAGTGGAGACCCTAGGATGCATTTTCGGGCTAAATTTGTCTTTTGAAAACAATAGATGTATCTATTTCAAACAACATTATACTTTGTAACTTGTTCTCGGGTTGTGGGAATTGCATACAATGTTATTATCTATGTTTATCTTATATCCTGTTTATGCTTATGGCTATGTGATCGTGATTACTGACTAAACACGACACAAGTCCCCTTGTTGTCGGGTGTTGTCATGACATGCTTGTCATCATTATTATTATTGCATCTCTTTCTCTTACCATGTGTTATGACGATTCCCGTCTCGTTACGCCCCCGTGTTTCCGCTCTTAGCGGGGTGTGACAGACTGGTATCAGAGCCATTGGTTATAGAGAATTAGGCAATACCCTTGACTTAGACTATACCTAGGAACCTTCATGTAGATTGCATGCCAGGGTTGTGTGCATTTTGTATCGCATACGTGTTCCTCCTTACTTGTTCGTTTATCTATCTATTTCGTGATCTTTTGACCCTATGAGAGAGCCCTTGTGCTCACTCTATTAGATCTTCTGTTCCCTCTGCGCGCCAAGTTATCATGACCAATTCGGTATTGGGACCCGAATAGATCTTCACAGATCATATACTGCGCTTAACCTTGGATACTGAGACAGACCCAGGAGGCTATGTCTGAGTCCTTTAAGGATGCGAGATAGGCACCTCCACCAGACTATACGTGATTACATGCTTGGGCTCTGAGTTGACTGGATGGATTATTATAAATATGATGAAAAGGAAAGTCGGATGTCATGTAATCGGATCGGGCATCATTCTCGATACATCGTGGGTGTGGTGGGAATGCTGCGGGGAACCATGTATATAAACATCACCGGTATACCGAGAATATGCTTGAAATGGGCTGCATGGTGATCTTGACCAACCGGAACATGAACATTGGAACTTGATAAGTGCAATACATGTGTATCTTATGGTGACTAAAGCTTACATGTTACCTCTTTTATGAATAGAACATGCCGCCTCGA
Organism: Flaveria trinervia; assembly: GCA_025506515.1. Taxonomy (NCBI): domain Eukaryota; kingdom Viridiplantae; phylum Streptophyta; class Magnoliopsida; order Asterales; family Asteraceae; genus Flaveria; species Flaveria trinervia. The sequence continues at coordinate 159,635 of JACCIX010000412.1, read as the reverse complement.
AGATCTACTCGCAGTAATAGTAGCGAAATTGAAGCCCCAAGGGGCAGAGGCAGGGGAAGAACCCCAAGAACAAGTGATGCTCCATGTTAGGACCTGGTATTTGAATGAAATACCTGGAGATTAGCATGTAAACCAGATCAAATAGTGCGGAATCCTATTTAATTGGCGATCCAATCAGTGAGAACACACGAAGAATCAATAAAGAATTGAAACTAACGTTAGAAATCGACTGGAAATCGATCTAATGTGTTCTATGAACTTGGAGAACGAATTGGGAGGTTTTGGGATAGCTAGGGTACGTCTGGAATCGTAATTTATCGAGAGTTCTTCTTTTTCACGAATTGAGTTGTATTTATAGGTTGGTATTATTCAATCGTGCGACTGAACCATTAGTATGGTCCAGTCGTGCGATTGAGCCATGCGGTTGATTCATTCGCACGACTGAGTGTTCAGTCGTGCGACTGAGCCAATCTTATGTTACAATCATACGACTGATCCAGTCTCCTGGTTCAGTCGTGCGATTGAGTCATTCGTATGGTGTTCATGCTTATGGTCCATTCGCATGGGCCATTCGCATGATTACTTTATTATTTTAAGTTTGAATGTATTAATTAGTAAACATTATATGTAAACATTCAACCAATCACTAACTAATTAATTAATTTAATATCAACTTATTAATGAAATATAATCATTACAAATCACAAACAACCAATATCATCATTAATCATATCAAATTACACCAGAATCAGATAAACAAGATCTATTACATTTCATATCATGATCTAGGGACATACATGTATCAACAAACTCCCCCTTGGACCTAGATCTCTCTAATCTCTGTTTTCTGCATGACCTCCTTGTATTTCTTGTATTTCTCCTCTGTTGTGACTCCTGTGTGAATCTCAAACGTGAAGTAGAGTCGTATAACGTTTTGGAACTGAAGAGCTTGTACAATATCTTGCGTATCATAGAACAGTGGCCTCTTGTATAGCTGACATCTTCCTCGAGTCAGCATACAAAGGCTTTAGTTTGACCAGCTGGTTGAGCTCAAAACCTGGTAGAGCCTTAAGATCATGTGGTAATCTAAAATACTCCATGCCTTTCTCCCTCTTAACTGCATAGACGTTAAGGTCATCAAAATATGCCCATGCTGTAATCCTACCTGACACCTTATGATGTTTCTTGACTCTGTAGAGTTTGGTGTAGGAATCCTTCTTTGGTGCAGTACATTAGGCTCTAACTTCTTCAAAACATGCAGCCCACTCAGCCTTTCGAATGTCAACATCATCATTTGAGGCTTGGGCTGTGTCTTCTGCTTTCCATGTTTCTTGCTCCATATTCTTTAACACCTCAATAGAATTGCTGACCAGGGATTCACCCAGATTGGGGACCACATTACCCTCATTGTCAGCGTACTGAGGGTACTCCTCGACAGTGACATCTTCGATCTCTACATCATCAACATTGTTGAACTCTTCGTCACTAGTCGAATTGCATGTCGGAGCATCTTTTACTATTTCATCTGGATTTAGTTTGAAAAGCTCTGCGAGTTGCTCATTTGATAAGTCATGAATTATTTCCCCTTCTTCAGGGGTATAATTCACTGAACTCCTGACTATCCCTTGCAGATCAAGAATCATTGTTATCTGAGACTTGACCTGCTGAAGGGGAGCAATGTCAAACTCATCTCTTTGGTAATTTTGATCTGTTTGATTTAAACATTTCACACATAAATCATTAGTAATTCATCAAACAGAAAGGCATTAAAACAATATAAACATTAAGTACATTTTGTTCAATTACATGATTCAAATACAAAAAGATAAATACATAATCATCTACTTTACATTTTTCTCGTATCAGGTTTCATCACTTGTAGGGGCAGAGGTAGAGGCTGATTGATCTTGTCTGTTCTTAGTCCTGTTCTCTTGACCTGTAGCAGTGGCCGATGCAGGTGCATCCCCTTCTTCTGCTTCTTCATCATCATCACTCTCTTCATCTTCATCCACATCATCATCATCACTATGATCACCATCTCCCTCTTTAATATTCAGAGGCTCATCTTTAGATCTTTTAAGTTTGAGCATGATGGTCTTCTTAGCATTCTCCAACTCTTCAATTTTCTTAGCAGAAGTGACTCTATGCTCTTGGAGTTGGGCTTTCTCGAGACTCTGAGTAGCCATTTGCTGGGCCTGCTCCTTGATTAGCCGATCCTGCTCCGAGATCTGATGTGACTGCACAACAGTGAGATCTGCAAGTTGTCGGATCTGTGCAGTCTTTTCTTCATCAGCAGCTAACAGTCTTTTCTTCTGGCCATGGGGCTGAGCCATCCATTTCTTCCTCGATCCAGTCGAGGTGGATGCTCCCCCTAGAACATGGCTAGTAGACTCAAGAGCATAGCTGGGATCTACAGTCGTCTCTCCCGAATCCCTGGGGCGTTCACCAACCGCCCGGAGTCCATACTCGGTGGGAACAACCTTGGTTCCCACGGTCCTTGTCAAGGCTCCTCATCTGACTCTTCTTCCTCCTCACCAGGTATGAAGTCCTGGTGGAAGCCTGCAGACTCAGCTATGTCGCCTGTTGGGGCAGACACTGGGGGTATAACATCTGAAGTTGTGCCCCTCGTTGGAGCAGGCATATCATCCCCAACATCCCCACTATCGTCATCATCTGAATCATGCTTTGGGAGCAACAACCTCTCATCATCTGAATTGCTGTCATCATGACGCGATTTGCGTCTACCTGTGCCACATATCGTTCATTTGCTAGATGGCCGATCAACCTTTTTACCTGGGGCTTTACCTGCTTGCCCTGATACACTCTCATGCGACCTAAAGTCGTGTCATCCATAACCTCTAGGAAACCGCATCATTGTTTCTCTCTTGGGAAGTAATGGCAGCTTCTCGTTAAAGATCAACTGCAGAAATCTGGGATACATACAAAAACCCTCCTTCCCCTTGGCCTCCAGATTCTCCACCAGATACGAGAAGATCATGCCTGAAGGGTGGTTCAGCACCAGTGCCACATAGGCATTCTGAATCTGGTCTGACAGGTCATCAAACCCACCCCTTCGAGAAGCAATACACTTCCGGATCACATGCGCCAAGTATTATACCGGGACACAGGTTGCTCTTGTTGAGCACACCTGAGTTGATGTCCCCAACATATTTAGTCATGAGGAAGCAACCTCTGACTGTAAGTGGATGTAGTCGGTGGGTTGAAGAGTATCATCCCCAAAATCAAGTACTCTCTCGATGTCAGCTACTGTAATTTCAATGTCATGACCATGAATGGAGCTCCGTATGCTGTAAGGCTCATGTGAACGATCTACGGAGGCATTTTCCCAGAAAGCCTGATCTAACAACCTGTAAGGAGTACACTGTGTGGATATGGCTTTATGTATTCGAGAGCGTCGAAGGAATGCAATAATATCTGTAAACTCAGCTCCATTCCGAGTCGTATGGTCCAAATGAGCACATATATTGTGCTTTGGATTTATGGACCATCTATCAGCCATTGAGTCTCAGTCGGTTGACTGACTCATTCGCACCCTGTCATTCGGTCGAAAGGATCATTCTTAAACGCCATTCAGGCGAATGACTAAATTTCATGTCCAGTCGTGCGAATGGGATCCATTCGCATGGTTGGTCCATATTCATGGTCCAATCGTGCGAATAGGTCACACTTAGTAGATTTTCTGCCATTTTGAACATTTTAACCTTTTGAAATAGACATTATGAGTTTTCATCATCTCAGACATGATCATTTTTAAACAATTTAGTCACCTCAGACATGACTGCTTTAAACTTGAAAATTCATGTGATCATCTCAGACATGACCCATTCAGTGAGTTGATCCCTTATCGATTTTCATGATGTAGTCCGGCAAACAAATTAACTAAAACGACTCGCTAAATTAGAAACTTAAACTAAAAACTAAAAATTAAGACTTAGTTTTGGCTTTTTGTGAGAGATAGAACCTAAGGTGGAAATCTACTGGATTTGGTTCCGGAATCGAAAGCTTCAACTTAGATTGACCACACCTGGGCCAATTCATTTTGGAATCATACATGCACATCAAATCATTTGGGACTTGTTATCAAAATCTTTTGATGCTCAATTCTTGGTGTTCATCCCGAGTCATTAGCAACTTTAGGAAATCGTACTGGAACTCTTAGATCACCACATGATTTGAACTTTCAAGAATTGCAGCCACAATGATTGCCAATATGATTGTCCACTTAAATCCATACACAGACTCTTGACACAAAATGGTGATTGTTTTTTGGTTTAATTATTTCAATGAACATTTGTGGATCCCACACTTATATGGTAATCAACATTCCTCAGGAGCTTTTGGCGGTCTACGGTTATTTTTACCAGAAGAGACTATTCTTAGAGCTTTCAAGAGAAGCCAATCCTCAGGTCAGTGCCATCGCACAGCAGAGAGGCGGCAAACAACAATGAATTCTAGAATATCTAGGTTATGCTTATCCTCAGGTCAGTGCCATCGCACAGCAGAGAGGCGCACAACCTATCTCCTTGTTAGAGCAGCTTAATATTATTTTGCACCAAATGCACTAACAACATAGTCATTAGCTTGATAGCATTTTTATTTCAATTTTCTGGTGCTTTGCTCTATTTATGGTCATCCGCACACATTTATGGCGTTTACATGCTCATTACCCCTTATTGGAATATTGTTGATTGTGTTAACCAGCGATAAGATGGGAGCCCACAGTCAGTTGAACCACTTAGTTTGATCTTGAGATCACCACTCAGGTCTAATCATCTATTGCGTTGAATCTACCGACATATCATTTTGGTCTAGCAACCTCTAGGTCTACTCTCCTTGTGTTACCTTAAGAGTTACCAGTTTTTCTATCATCTTCCTTTTATTGCTTAGACTACACAGACTTATACTTGGAATTTTTGCACCTTTTCTAAATTAAAATTTAAAAGTCCCTCTTGATTTGTTCCTGTGTACTATCATATTCCAAAGGGTTTGAATTGGTATCACAGATACGATCTACCTTATATCAGCTTTCCACTCCTTCTCCCTCGTTTTTTTAATGTTGCTTGCTGACTATTCTCCCCTAAAATACTAAAATCATAACTAGTTTCATTAATTTAGAATTTTAATAAACAGCAGAATAACATAAGTTTAATTTTAAACAGACTAATTTAACCAAATGAGCTCAAATAGAATGAAGAATTAACTAAGCTACATCGAACTGCACATGATCATCATCAGGAATAACCTCACTTCTTTTTTTAACGCCGTTGACCTCTAGCAAATATTGAAAACGTGGTTTATCAAAGGCTTTAGTATTCTGGTTATCTTCTTCAGCTTCATCTTCAAAGGAGGAGTCACTGTTGTCAACTACTCCCCCTGACTGAGTAGATGATTCTCCCTGTGAGCTAGATGTTGGTGGATTCAAGCTATCATACATCATTCGTGTAGCTAATTCGTCATCCGAGGGAGAGAGAGGAATGTTGAACGACTTGAAGAATCCATCATAGTCGAAGAAGTAGGCGGGTCCTTTGCCAGTAGGTGGTGTGGTAAATCGCTGAACGTCAACGTTACACCACACTTCTACTAGACCCGTTGAGTTGTTGTAAACTCGCTTGTTCGGTATGTTGTATCCTAGAAAGATGCCTTCATCTGCCTTCTCGCTGAATTTACCCTCTTGTGTCTTCTTCAGAAGTGTGCACGGTGCCCCAAATGGTTCGAGATACTCCAAGTCGGTTTGCATCTTTGTAGTAGCTCATAACATGTTTTACCGTGGCGTTTGACTATCAGGACTCGCTTCAGTGTATAACAAGCATTCGCCACTGCCTCATTCTAGAATTGGGTAGGCAGTTTCGAGTCTGCCAGCATAGTCCGTGCTGTCTCTATCAAGCTTCTGTTCTTTTTCTCAGCAACGCCATTCATCTGAGGTGTGTACTCAGAAGTGAATTGATGCACAATTCCCTTTTCCTTGCAGTATGCCTCCATCCACTGGTTCTTGAATTCCGTTCCGTTGTCTGAGCGTACTTGTCTAACTTTCAGCTTGTAGAGAGATTCTAGTGTGGTTACCAACTCCTTGAATGATTCAAATGTTTCTGATTTGGATTTCAGAAACATTACCCAAGTGAACCTTGAGTAGTCATCGATGACCACAAAACAGTACAAGTCGCCTGCAATGCTCTTTGTACTGATTGGACCAAATAGATCCATGTGAAGAAGTTCAAGAGGAAGTTCTATTGAATTAACTTTCTTTTCCATATGAGACTTCTTTGTCTACTTGCCTTTCTTGCAAGCTACACAAAAATCAGGAAGCTGAAAGTTCTTAACATTAACTCCTCTCACCAGATCCTTCTGAATCAAGTGATTCATCTTCCTTTGACTAATGTGTCCCATTCTCTTGTGCCAGGAGATGGAATCCTTTCAGTAGCTTTAGATAGAAAACACTGAACCTCATGATCCATTGTAGAAGCTGTTGACAGATCCAAGACATAAAGATCTTTATATCTTGAAGTAGCCATCAAAACTTGGTCCTCTGGGATCACGTAGTCTTTCTTGAGTACGTAACACTTCTTGTTGTCGAAGATGACTTTAAATTCCTTATCACATATTTGAGAAACAGAGAGTAAGTTGTTTTGAAGTTGCTGGACGTAGTTCACCCTATCAAACTTAACTTTCTTATTTCCAACTTCTCCTTGAGCTATGATATAGCCTCCCTTGTTTACAGCAAATGAAACATGCCTTCCTTTTATTTGCTTGCCGTTTGATAAAAGAGCTCTATTTCTTGTCATGTGCCTGGATGCTCCGCTGTCTACTATCCACGTGTTAGTTTCAGCACTGTATTGAACAACCTGCATATACAAGGTAAAGGATTAGTTTAAGTTGGGAACCCAAGCCTTTACTGGCTTGGGTTTCCCAGAGGCATCACACATCAGAAATTCAACCCATTGACCCTTAGAAGTTGAGGATAGCTCAGGTTCCTTCTTGTCATCATTATCAGACATAGAGATTGACTTCTCTTTCCATAAGCCAGATTTGTGCAATGCCTGTTTGTGATAAACAGTCGACTGGCTAATGGGTTGAACCTTCTGTTCACTAGTTCTTCTAGGTGGAGTTAAAGAGCTCCTTTTAGAAGACATAGGTTTTGAGTCCTGAAGTTCAATCTTCTTCCTAGGTGTCTGATAATAAGAACAATAGGAAGCGATGTGTCCACATTCTCCACAGTTGTAGCACACCCTGCTATCAACTTTATGATTAAACTTTCTTTGTGGAGACGTGTGTGACACTCTAGCAACATCACTCACTTTAGGTTTTGACTCTGGTTCTTTTGATGTGTCTACTGGTTTAACAAACTTAACTGATTTAACGTGTTTGACATCCTTTTCCTTTTGGTTAATTGGTCTTTGACTTGAAGTATGTGAAAGATTATCCTTAAAAGCCATTTTAAGTTCTGATTTGACTCTGTTTGACCCTGACTTTAAGTTAACCTTTTCAAATTCCTTTTCCAGATTAACACAAGGCAATTTACACTTTGCCTTTGAAGTGGCCTCCTTTTGTTTGTTTCCAGAGTTAATAGATGAACATAAGGAATCTGGATCACTAACAAGAGGAGTAGACACTACATGATCCTTCATGGGATTACTATTTACTGGTCTAGTCTTAGTGTTCATTAAAGTCTCAGATGGTGGTGGAACCACTTTGTAACCCAATCCCTCCCCGTGTTCCGGTCTCTCACTAAGTGTTGGACTATGTGTGAAGAACTAGTCCAACTATGCAGTTTCTGTTTTAATGAATTTACTTCTACTTCTAGAATTACCTTTTGCTTCGTAGTGTCTTCTAAGGAGTTTAGATAGTACCTAATGTCATTAGCTTGGTTAAATGCAACTACTTCGGTTTCCCTGAGCTGTTTAGTCAAAAGGTCTATCTTTTCTTTATAACTATGCTCATTTTGTTTTAGTACCCTATTAGCCTCAGTGCATAGTTGCAAATCTTTTACTAAGTTATCATTATGATCTAATAACCTAGTAAATTTTTCATCTATGCTGTTTCTAAAAGTATCACAATCAGAACAAGCATGATTATTAAACATTTGGTCAGTAGTACTTACCTGAGTTGATTCAGAAGAGTTAGCCATCAACGCAGCATCAAATGTCTCTGGTTCTGGTGATTCTGTCTTTTCTGTCTCTGACGTGGTAGTATCCTCTTTAGGCTGGTAACTGACCTCGGTTGCAGTTTCTTCTTCACTATGTGACATCGCTATCTCAACTGCTAGATCTCCTTCACTAGCGGAATCACTGTCAATATCTTCTACACTTGCAATGTTTGATTCCCCAGGTGAGACAAACCTAAAGCTCCAATCCTGTCCTTCATCATCATGATCAGTCAAGGCTTTTGGATCCTTGTTTGTTGAAGTAGAACTGGTACCCTGCTTGTGTTGATGAGTGAAGGACGAGAATGGGTTCCCGTTACCTGTCTTCTTAAGCTTGACACATTTTCTTTTGAAGTGCCCGTTCTCTCCAAATTTGAAGCAGGTCACTTTGCTCTTGTCAAAGCCGAATGTGGTATCCTTAGTCGCTACTAAGTTCTGTCCGGTTTGTTTTACAAACTTCTTTGCCCTCCGGACAGCACTGGCTAAAGCCCACATTATATCCATTCTCTCAAGCTCCATTTCGTCCACCTGCTCGTAGTCCACGTCTGCCAAATGGTAGTTTCCAATCTTTCCAGCAACTAGTTCATCATAAGAATGAACCACTGCTGCCAAAAGATCCATGTGCTCTCGAGCTACTTCCACAGTCACATTACCGAGGTTCTCGGTCTTCAGTCTAGTAGCATTCGCTTCATATCCAATGTATTGGGTACAAGAAGACCCTGACGTTTCTGAACCTGAAGGAGGTGCATGTGTAGGACTCGATGAGCTAGACACAAAGATCGATTTTTGTGTTCATTTTTGGTGGTGTTCTTCCTAACAAGAAGGTGTCTTGCAAGGAGCTTGGGGGTAAACACACTTGAGGGCTTCTTCCTTGGAGTCTTGGCCAAGATTTGAGCATCCAAACCCTTTCTTCCTTGGTCGTTTTTGCTGCTGGAAGAAGGTAGTTATCACAGCTCATTGAAGCTGTGATTCTATGTTGTTTTACATTTGCTAATAGCTTGTTCATTCACATATCAAAGATCCTATTGATTTGGGTTTTTGTTTTCATCTTAAAACAACTTTTAGAACACGAATTTTTCAGATTATAAACATGTTATAATCCTTAACTTCCGCTGCGTTGTCTGAAAGTATAAAAGGTTAAACTATGTTTTAGTGTTCTAACAAACCTTCAATGGCATCAAGAGCCGGTTATGTGGATGACTTGCTTGTTTTGTCTTTAAAATTGGTTTTAAGGAATGATTATAAGCTTAGTATAGGCTGTTTTGGGCTGCTAAGTTCACATGATATGAAACCCTAATCTTTCAAAGTCATATCACACATGCTTGTGATTAAACTTTGAAAGATATACATGTTTGTTATTTGTTTTGTTTGGACAAAATAAAACCCGAAATTTCAGTTTATGTTGGCTGAAATTTCGTGGTTTTAAGTGGGTTTTCATTATATTTTGGATGATATGATAGATGCTTGTTTAGTGCATAACCTTGCCATTGACCTTGTGATTGTTTGGATGTTTGTAATGGTTGTATTCATTCATTCAATTGGGTTGTATTATTTGTTGTTTGTGCTTTGTTTCAAATGTAATTTATTTATTATTGGGTTGTAATAAATAGATTAGGTGTATTTTCATTTTACTAGATATCTTGTATTAGGACTTTATACCTTGTAATATGAAGACATACACATTGGAAGCACAAAGGAAGGTCATGAAAGTAACATGGAGCATTTTGGATGCGGTTTCCAGTGGGAGGCTTTTGGATGTTTTCCATTTGCTTTGTTTGTGACCCTTAGGAATGACCTATGGACCACACTTGTGATGGCAAACAAGTGTGGACCACTTTAGATGCTATGGTTATGCACATATGCACATATGCACATATGGTTGTTTATATTTGGTTGATTGTTTGTTGTTTGATTGTTTGGTTGATATTTGGATATTCATATCAAACTCATTAAGAACTTAACAAGCTGAAAATTGATGGTTCTTAAAAGTTTAAATAAAGTTATTAAAATGGTTTAATGATTTTAAATATTAAAATAGGTTTTAATCAAGAACCATCGGGTACCTTGTATTTGAAGAATGCATATACAAGTACATAGAGTTTTCTAAATTAGAATTATGCAACCTCTAACATTTCTTAAACAAGATCAACACCGTCCTTTTACACAACACTTGAGTCACTTGGGAACTCTTAGTGGGATAAAGGTCACCTAACCATTTTGAGGGAACTTGTGATTTGAGGTGAGAATGCCTTATTTGTGGGATAAAGGTCACCTAACCACTTGTTTTGGCAAACTCACACGTGGGTGTAAGTAGGTGTCTTGATTTGCAAATCATGTCAAATGGATCACCTACGATGTGGTTTCCAAATGGTGTTGATGGGATTAACATGCCGACTTTACATATGATGTTTCAAGTGTTGGATTCTGTGTGCCCAAGACACTTAGAATATTGATGTGGTTAGTACGTTATGATCCAAGTCGGGTTATACCCAATAACAAGTTTGGCAAACACCAATTAAATATTTAATTGATGATGTGATCATGCAATTAAATATTTACACCAATTTAGAAAATGGGTTTTCTAAATAAGTTGCATGTGAGTGGGAACAACTTATTAGGATAATTTGTTCAAACAATATTATTTGAAGTGTTGTTTAAATTAGTTAAATGACATCAAATAATAGTGGGAATTACAACTTATAAATTAAATGTTAATTGTATAAGTATGTAAATACATATATATATATTGTACATACAATTTATTATATGTCTAGTTCACAAGACATGTTAATGTGTGATAATCAAATGGAAGGGTTTTTTAAAAATTGAAGTTTCGGCCGCCCTCCCTTGGTTCCCCATTGGACCAAACTTGCTTTGGACACCCACACACACTTAATTCTTGTCTTGAACACTCCACAAGTGTGTAACACACAATTTACATGCAAGAGGCTGAAATCTCTCTCTCTCTCTCTCTCAACCTCACGGTTCTAACAAGAAAAGGGAAGAGTTTTGAAGCCGATTTTGGGTGATTCTACCTAACAAGAAAGGGTGTTGCCATCAAGCTTGGGGTATACTAGCTTGAGGAGTCCTCCATTGGAGTCTTGGCCAAAAGAACAGCATCAAAAACCCCATTTTGGTCGACATTTGCTGCTGGAACAAGGTAGTTGTCACAGCTTGTTCTAGCTGTGATTTTATGTATGATTTTGTATGTTCATAGCTTGTTTCATTCACATACATGATCCTTTTGTTTGGGTTTGCTTTTCTACAATTGAATGGACACTAAGAACATGAAATATTCAGCTTATAAATTGGTTTTAAAGCTATATATATGTCCGCTTCGTTTTTCTGAAAGTTTAAATGGTTAAACATGGATTTTGTGTTCTTGCAAACCCTTCAATGGCATCTAGAGCCGGTTATGTGGATGACTTGCTTGTGTTGGTTGTATTCATTCATTCAATTTGGTTGTAATTTTGTTTCAATTTGGTTGTAATTATTCATTCATTTGGGTTTGTAATAGATTAGGTGCATTTCTTTTTATTAGAAAAATGTATTAGGATACAATTTTGTAAAAGGAAGATGCACAAGTTCAAGACCCGAAGATGGACATCAAAGACATGGAACTTGAAGCATATGGATGCAAGTTCTAGTGGGTCCAAGATGACCTACTTTTTGTGATTGTTTTCAACCTTAGAAAAGACCTTATGACAACACTTGTGATGGCAAACAAGTGTTGTCAACTTAGTAGCTATGGTTATGCACTCATGTTTGTATATATATGCTTGTTTGATTGTTTGTTGTTTGATTGTTTGGTTTGTATTTGAATATTCATCACAAACTCATTAACAAACTTAACAAGCTGAAAATGTTGGTTCTTTAAAGTTAATAAAAGTTATTAAAATGGTTTAATGATTTTAAAGATTAAAATTGGTTTTAATCTAAGAACCATAGGGTACCTTGTATTTGAAAGCATACAAATACAAGTACATAGAGTTTTCCTAACTAGAATTAAGAAATCTCTAAAATTTTTAAAAAAAAACGAGATCAACACCGTCCTTTTACACAACACTTGAGTCACTTGGGAACTCTTAGTGGGATAAAGGTCACCTAACCATTTTGAGGGAACTTGTGATTTGAGGTGAGAATGCCTTACTTGTGGGATAAAGGTCACCTAACCATTTGTTTTGGCAAACTCACACGTGGGTGTAAGTAGGATGTCTTGATTTGCAAACCATGTTAAATGGATCACCTACAATGTGGTTTCCAAATGGTGTTGATGGGATTTACATGCCGACTTTACATATGATGTTCAAGAGTCGATCCCATACCTCTAGAAGTTGCAAATGGTTGCAACCGTCAATCGTTGACCACCTTATTAATTTAAATCGTGGGATAAAGGTCACCTAACCACAATTCAAATGTAATGTTGGGTTCTAGATTTTAATATATAATTGACCTTAATAGGCATTAATTATTAAAATTGATAATATCGAAAATACTAAATAAAACTTTGTTAAAATTTTGTAGATGGCCTCTAATAATGATAATTCCGATAACTCTTCCGCGTCCAACCAATCTTTACGAGCGATCCTCCAAAAGGAACGTCTAAACCATAACAACTTCATCGATTGGTATCGAAACTTGAGATTGTTCTCAAGCAAGAGAGACGATCGTATGTTTTAGACGACCCTGTCCCCGATCAACCTAGCGAGGATGATGAGGAGGCCTTTAATGATTGGCTGAAGTACACTGAGGACTCCGTCCAAGTGTTTTGTCTCATGCTAGCGAGCATGACTCCGGATCTCCAAAAGGAGTATGAACACCACGGGGCTTATGACATGATAACCCAGCTGAAGGAAACGTTCCAACAGCAAGCGAGGGTTGAGCGTTTCGAAACGGTTCGAGCACTCCATGCATATCGTATGGACGACAACCAATCTGTTTCATCTTATGTACTTAAGATGAAAAGTCATATTGACCGCCTCGAGAGGCTTAATTGTCCCGTCTCGAAGGAATTGGCCACGGATTTGATCCTCAATGGCCTTACAAAAGGTTCGAGACATTCGTGTTGAACTACAACATGAATGCATGGGACAAAAGCATTGGTGAACTTCACTCAATGCTCAAAACGGCCGAGGCGGCCATGGGTAAAAGGGTTTTACCCGTTCTCACCATCAATGAAGGTGGGAACAATAAAAGGCCTCGTCCCGCACCCAAGGCAAAGGTTGCCAAGGGTAAGGGACCTACTGGGGAAAAGGGAAAGGGGTGGCAAGGGTGCCTCCCAAACCACAAGAGAAGAAGCAAAAGGTTGCTACTAATGACCCATGCTTCAAGTGTGGGGAGATTGGACATTGGGCAAGGAATTGTCCTGTCCATCTCCAAGAGTTGAAAGCGAAGAGGATGCCGGGCAGACCTCAGGTACAATATACATGATTCATATTGATCTCAATGTTACATCTTCTAACACATGGGTATGGATACCGGATGTGGAACTCACATTTGCAATTTGTTGCAGGGGTTCACAAGAAGTAGGGACTTCAAAAGGGGATGTTAGCCTCTTCATGGAAATGGAACTAAGTCTTAGTTGAAGCTCGTGGAGACTACATCCTAAGACTTCCAAGTGGTTTGGAAGTTATTTTGAAGAATGTTTTGTATGCTCCTAGTTTGACTAGGAACATTATTTCTGTATCCCAATTAAGACATTATGATTATGTATTATCTTTTATTGAAAATGATATTCATGTTTCTTTAAATGGTATGTTCTATTTTAAAGCTATTCCAATTAATGGTATTTATGAATTGGTTCATGAAAATACTTTAAATAGTTCATTGTACCAAACTAACACCAAGAAACTCAAGTTGGACTTGAGTGATACCTATCTTTGGCATTGTCGTCTTGGTCATATAAACAAGAAACGTTTACAAACACTTCAAAAGAATGGTCTTTTAAAAACAAATGAATGTGATTCATTTGATGTTTGTGAATCTTGTTTACAAGGTAAGATGACTAAGGCACCCTTTAGTGGAACTACCGAAAGGGCAAAAGATTTATTAGGAATCATACATTCGGATGTATGTGGTCCTTTTAAGCCAATGACTAGGAATGGTGAAAGATACTTCATTACCTTTACCGACGACTATAGTCGCTATGGGTATGTGTACTTATTGAGGCACAAAGATGAAGCTTTTGAAATTTCAAACCTTCAAGAATGAAGTAGAAAATCAACCTAAGTCAATTAAAATTCTTCGTACCGATAGAGGAGGTGAGTACCTTAGTGATGCCTTTCAAAATCATCTTAGGAGTTGTGGGATTGTCTCACAACTCACTCCACCTGGAACACCACAACATAATGGTGTGTCTGAGAAGGAATCGAACCTTATTGGATATGGTCCGATCTATGATGGCTAGAAGCACATTACCTCTATCATTTTGGGGTTTCGCTCTGCTCTCCGCGGCCCGTATTCTAAATATGGCCCCAACCAAAAAGAGAAAGGACACCTTTTGAGATATGGCATGGAAGAGTTCCATCCCTATCGTACTTAAGGGTTTGGGGTTGTGAGGCTTATGTTAAGACTCCCACCCTAAACAATTGGATGTCCGATCCACCAAGTGTATCTTTATTGGATATCCTAGAGATTCTATGGGATATTATTTCTATGATCCAATGGAACAAAAGGTGTTTGTTGCCAGAAAGGGTGAGTTCTTAGAAGCAAAGTTCCTTATGGAAGGAGCCAGCAGTAGAACAGTGGATCTTGAGGAGATCAAGAACCACAGCCCGATGCACGTTTGGTTGAAACTAGCACTCAACATGAGGATGTTGAGGATGATCAAGTGGTTGATCAATACACACAACACGTTCGCAGAAGTGGTAGAACTAGTAATCCACCAGAAAAATATGGATTTTTCATGGATGGATGCTATGTGATAGATTCTGATGAACCACCACATACCATGATGCAATGTCCAATTCGGATTGTGACAAATGGCTAGAAGCCATGAACGTTGAGATGCAATCCATGTATGACAACCAAGTTTGGGAACTTAGTACCACCTCTTAATTCCAAGGTAGTTGGAAGTAAGTGGGTTTTTAAGAAGAAAACGGATATGCATGGAAACTTGGATACTTATAAAGCTAGACTTGTAGCAAAAGGTTTCACTCAAACTCAAGGGGTTGATTATGATGAACCTTCTCACCTGTTGCGATGCTAAAGTCTATAAGGATATTGTTTGCCATAGCTGCTCATTATGATTATGAGATTTGGCAAATGGATGTCAAAACCGCTTTCCTAAATGGATATCTTGAGGAGATGTCTATATGGTTCAGCCTGAAGGTTTTGTCGATCCAATACATCCTAATAAAGTATGCAAGTTAAAGAAATCAATTTATGGATTAAAACAAGCATCGAGAAGCTGGAATCACCGTTTTGATGAGGAAGTAAAGAAATTTGGTTTCATCAAAAACGCTGATGAGGCTTGTGTGTATAAGACTAGTGGGAGCACAATAACTTTCCTAGTATTGTATGTTGATGACATACTACTATTTGGAAATGACATTCCACCTTGGAAGGTGTAAAAACCTGGCTTGGAAGTTGTTTTCCATCAAGGATCTTGGTGAAGCCGCCTATATTCTGGGAATAAAGATCTATAGGGATAGATCAAGGCGGTTGATTGGTTGAATCAAAGTGCATACATTGATAAAATCTTGAAAAGGTTCAAGATGGAAAACTCTAAGAAAGGTACCGTACCTATTCAAAGAGGAACGATGTTGAGTACGACTCAATGTCCAAGCTCAAGGATGAGCAAGATAAAATGAAGGCAATCCCATACGCATCTGCTATTGGATCCATCATGTATGCAATGATATGCACTCGACCGGACGTGTCATACGCCTTAAGTATGACAAGCCGTTACCAACAAAATCCTGGAAACAGTCATTGGATGGCTGTTAAGAACATACTTAAGTACCTAAGGAGGACAAGAGATATGTTCCTAATCTATGGATCTGGTGACGAGGAACTCGTTGTAAAAGGCTACACGGATGCGAGTTTCCAACCGATCGTGATGATTCACGGTCTCAATCGGGATACATTTTCATTCTGAATGGAGGAGCTGTCTCTTGGAAGAGCTCCAAACAGGATGTGGTGGCTCTGTCAACTACAGAATCAGAATACGTCGCCGCCTCATTGGCAGCCCAAGAAGCTGAATGGTTGAAGAAATTCATTGCCGATCTAGGGGTTGTCCCTTCCATTCAGGACCCTCTAGAGATCTTTTGTGACAACGAGGGTGCGATTGCTCAAATCAAGGAACCTCGTGCTCATCAAAAGACTAGGCACATTGAGCGGAGATTCAACTACATACGAGATGAAGTTGAAAAGGGAAAGATATGTATTCGCAAAGTTCACACGGATCAAAACGTTGCGGATCCTCTCACGAAGCTCCTTGAAAAGGCAAAGCATGAAGGTCATACTTGTGCCATGGGACTTCGATATTCTAGTGATTGGATTTGATCTGTAAATTTTGTATTTGGATATGTGGAACTTTCTATTATTTGAATAAAGTTATTTGGTTATAATGTTTCAAATAATATTCCATTTTAGCATGTTTAATCCATGAGTAAAATGTTTACTCTAAATGTCCGTAGTCGTTCATACTTGTGGGAACAATTTGAAGGTAAGACTATTATGAACTTGGATTGGTTGATATTCATAAGGATGAATATAGAGCAATGGGTTGCTACCAAAGTTCATAGATATTTGTGGGATACAAATATTGGACTAACCCGCATCTCAAATTTTACTACATGGAATCTTATTGATTGATCATAAGTAATTTTGAGTAAAGGCGAATATCATTTGGTATCCTCCGACCTGAGATACATATTGGGTTTTGATATTCACCAAGTGTTACACCTTGAGCTTCTTCTTCACTATCCTGAAATAGTGGAAAGTACATAAGGGTATATTCAGGTATGACACGAGGTGTCTGTGAGAAACATATGTAGTCAAGATGGAATTTGTTCCTCTTATTCGTTGAGAGTTAGATGTCTAAGGCCTGATAAGTTAAATCAACAAGAAATGATCATTCTGTGTTCTTGGATTTAACATGACATCTGAAACAAAAGGATAGATGTTGATTCACCTAGATCATTTCAAGTAGGGTACTTGAAAGAGATGATGTTATTGAATGGCTACAAGTCATGCGTATTAAGGGTAGTGAACCGTTGTTAGGCGGTATTTACTGCTTACATCAATCTTCTATGAATCTTGGGCAAGTGGGAGATTGTTGGATTCTGTGTGCCCAAGACACTTAGAATATTGATGTGGTTAGTACGTTATGATCCAAGTCGGGTTATACCCAATAACAAGTTTGGCAACACCATTAAATATTTAATTGATGATGTGATCATGCAATTAAATATTTACACCAATTAGAAAATGGGTTTTCTAAATAAGTTGCATGTGTTGGGAACAACTTATTAGGATAATTTGTTCAAACAATATTATTTGAAGTGTTGTTTAAATTAGTTAAATGACATCAAATAATAGTGGGATTACAACTTATAAATTAAATGTTAATTGTATAAGTATGTAAATACATATATATATTGTACATACAATTTATTATATGTCTAGTTCACAAGACATGTTAATGTGTGATAATCAAATGGAAGGGTTTTTTAAAAATTGAAGTTTCGGCCGCCCTCCCTGGTTCCCCATTGGACCAAACTTGCTTTGGACACCCACACCACTTAATTCTTGTCTTGAACACTCCACAAGTGTGTAACCACAATTTACATGCAAGAGGCTGAAATCTCTCTCTCTCTCTCTCAACCTCACGGTTCTAACAGAAAAGTGAAGAGTTTTGAAGCCGATTTTGGGTGATTCTACCTAACAAGAAGGGTGTTGCCATCAAGCTTGGGGTATACTAGCTTGAGGAGTCCTCCATTGGAGTCTTGGCCAAAAGAACACATCAAAAACCCCATTTTGGTCGACATTTGCTGCTGGAACAAGGTAGTTGTCACAGCTTGTTCTAGCTGTGATTTTATGTACGATTTTGTATGTTCATAGCTTGTTTCATTCACATACATGATCCTTTTGTTTGGGTTTGCTTTTCTACAATTGAATGGACACTAAGAACATGAAATATTCAGCTTATAAATTGGTTTTAAAGCTATATATATGTCCGCTGCGTTTTTCTGAAAGTTTAAATGGTTAAACATGGATTTTGTGTTCTTGCAAACCCTTCATCAAGTCGATCCCATATTTCTAGAAGTTGCAAATGGTTGCAATCGTCAAACGTTGACCACCTTATTAATTTAAAACGTGGGATAAAGGTCACCTAACCACAATTTAATGTAATGTTGGTTCTAGATTTTAATAGGAAAAGACCTTGAAAGGCATATATTATTAAAATTACAATATCGAAAATACTAAAATAAAACTTTGTTAAATTTTTGTAGATGGCCTCAAATAATGATAATTCCGATAACTCATCCGCGTCCACCAATCTGTACCAGCTATCTTCCAAAAGGAACGTCTAAATCATAACAACTTCATCGATTGGTATCGAAACTTGAGAATCGTTCTCACGCAAGAGAGAAGATCGTATGTTTTAGACGACCCTATCCCCGATCAACCTAGCAAGGATGATAAGGAGGCCTATAACGATTGGCTGAAATACACTGAGGACTCCGTCCAAGTGTCTTGTCTCATGCAAGCGAGCATGACTCCAGATCTCGAAAAGGATATGAACACCACGGAGCTTACGACATGATAACCCAACTGAAGGAAACGTTCCAACAGCAAGCAAGGGTTGAGCGCTTCGAAACGGTTCGAGCACTCCATGCATGTCATATGGACGACAACCAATCTGTTTCATCTTATGTACTTAAGACGAAAAGTCACATTGACCGCCTTGAGAGGCTTAAATGTCGCGTCTCGAAGGAATTGGCCACGGATTTGATCCTAAATGGCCTTACCAAGAAGTTCGAAACATTCGTGTTGAACTACAACATGAATGCATGGGACAAAAGCATTCGTGAGCTTCACTCAATGCTCAAAACGGCCGAGGCGGCCATGGGTAAAAGGGTTTTTCCCGTTCTCACCATCCATGAAGGTGGGAACAATAAAAGGCCTCGTCCCGCACCCAAGGCAAAGGTTGCAAAGGGTAAGGGACCCGTTTGGGGAAAAGGGAAAGGGGTGGCAAGGATGCCACCCAAACCACAAGAGAAAAAGCAAAAGGTTGCTACTAAAGACCCATGCTTCAAGTGTGGGGAGATTGGACATTGGGCAAGGAATTGTCCTGTCCATCTCCAAGAGTTGAAAGCAAAGAGGGATGCCACGCAGACCTCAGGTACAGTATACATCATCCATATTGATTTAAACATGATATCCTCTAACACATGGGTATTAGATACCAGATGTGGAACTCACATTTGCAATTTGTTGTAGGGGTTCAAAAGAAGTAGTGACTTCAAGAAAGGGGATGTAAGCCTCTACATGGGCAATGGGGCTAAAGTTCAAGTTCAAGCCCGTGGTGACTACATCTTGAAACTTCCAAATGGTTTGGAAGTGATTTTGAACAATGTTTTGTATGCTCCTAGTTTGACTAGGAATATTATCTCTGTAGCCCTGTTAAAACAATTTGGATATGTATTATCATTTGTTGAAAAAGATATTCATGTTTGTTTTAATGTTATGTTCTATTTTAAAGCTATTCCCATTAATGGTATTTATGAATTGGTTCATGAAAATACTTTAAATAGCTCATTCTACCAAACTAACACCAAGAAACTCAAGTTGGACTTGAGTGATACCTATCTTTAGCATTGTCGTCTTGGCCATATAAACAAGAAATGTTTACAAACACTCCAAAAGAATGGTCTTTTAAAACAAATGAATGTGATTCATTTGATGTTTGTGAATCTTGTTTACAAGGTAAAATGACTAAGACACCCTTTAGTGGAACTAAGAAAAGGGCAAAAGATCTATTAGGAATCATACATTCGGATGTATGTGGTCCTTTTAAGCCAATGACTAGGAATGGTGAAAGATACTTCATTACCTTTACCGACGATTATAGTCTCTATGGGTATGTGTACTTATTAAGACACAAAGATGAAGCTTTTGAAATGTTCAAAATCTTCAAGAATGAGGTGGAAAATCAACTCAACAAGTCAATTAAAGTTCTCCGTATCGATAGAGGAGGTGAATACAATGGTGTGTCTGAGAGGAGGAATCGAACCTTATTGGATATGGTCCGATCTATGATGGCTAGAAGCGCATTACCTCTATCATTTTGGGGTTTCGCTTTGCTCTCCGCGGCCCGTATTTTAAATATGGCCCCAACCAAAAAGGTGGAAAGGACACCCTTTGAAATATGGCATGGAAGAGTTCCATCCATATCATACTTAAGGGTTTGGGGATGTGAGGCTTATGTTAAGACTCCCACCCCAAACAAATTGGAAGTCCGATCCACCAAGTGTATCTTTGTGGGATATCCTAGAGATTCTATGGGATATTATTTCTATGATCCAGTGGAACAAAAGGTTTTTGTTGCCAGAAAGGGTGAGTTCTTAGAAACAAAGTTCCTTATGGAAGGAGCTGGCAGTAGAACAGTGAACCTTGAAGAGGATCAAGAACCACAACCCTATGCACGTTTGGTTGAAACTAGCACTCAACATGAGGATGTTGAGTATGATCAAGGGGTTGATCAATACACACAAAACGTTCGAAGAAGTGGTAGAATTAGTAATCCACCTGAAAGATACGGATTTTTCATGGATGGATGCTATGTGGTAGATTTAGATGAGCCAACCACATACCATGATGCAGTGTCCAATTCGGATTGTGACAAATGGCTTGAAGCCATGAACGTTGAGATGCAATCCATGTATAACAATCAAGTTTGGGAACTTGTTGTGCCACCTTAATTCCAAGGTAGTTGGAAGTAAGTCGGTTTTCAAGAAGAAAACCGATATGCATGGAAACTTGGATACTTATAAAGCTAGACTTGTAGCGAAGGGTTTCACTCAAACTCAAGGGGTTGATTTTGATGAAACCTTCTCACCTGTTGCGATGCTAAAGTCTATAAGGATATTGTTTGCCATAGCTGCTCATCATGATTATGAGATTTGGCCAATGGATGTCAAAACCGCCTTCCTAAATGGATATCTTGAGGAAGACGTTTATATGGTTCAGCTTGAAGGTTTTGTCGATCCAAAACATCCTAATAAGGTATGCAAGTTAAAGAAATCAATCTATGGATTGAAACAAGCATCGAGAAGCTGGAATCATCGTTTTGATGAGGAGGTAAAGAAATTTGGCTTCATCAAAAACGCTGACGAGGCTTGTGTGTATAAGAAGGCTAATGGGAGCACACTAACTTCCTAGTATTGTATGTTGATGACATACTACTATTTGGAAATGACATTCCAACCTGGAAGGTGTAAAAACCTGGCTTGGAAGTTGTTTTTCCATTAAGGATCTTGGTGAAGCCGCCTACATTCTGGGAATAAAGATCTATAGGGATAGATCAAGGCGGTTGATTGGTTTGAATAAAAGTGCATACATTGATAAGATCTTGAAAAGGTTCAAGATGAAAAACTCTAACAAAGGTACCGTACCTATTCAAAGAGGAACGATATTGAGTACGACTCAATGTCCAAGCTCAAAGGATGAGCAAGATAAAATTAAGACAATCCCATATGCATCTGCTATTGGATCCATCATGTATGCTGCAGGATCGTTTAAGGGTTTGAACACAATTACAACACAACACACAATGAGGAGATTATTTGAACTCTAATCAACAGTAACCTGGGTTAACCAAAAGTGATACAAAGAACACATGTAAAGCAAGAGACAGAACAGGAGAATATGGTTTTCAAGGATGCAGTATATTGCTTTCTCAAGTTCTTTTACAAGTGTTACAAAGTATATTGAAGATACAAGAAACTTGAAATACTTATACTACAACCTACAGCCGGCTATACTATGAAAGCCAGCTGGATACAATTGACTAGACACTAACAAAATCAATTGTAGAATCAAAAGGCATATCTGCCTTTCGACCTTGTGACTATGACATGCCATAACTCACATCTTTATACATTACAAAAAGGATAAAGTACATAAAGTGGAAAGTTTCAGACTCAAGACCTCAATGTACAGTTACCAAAAGCATGGACCTTTTCACCAACTCTTGTAAGTTGGTGACTTATCAGAGATGCAGCGGAAAAGGAGCTTTATGGAACAGTACATCAGATAAAGCATGTGTACTAAAAGTCTTCGGAAGAAATCTGTCTTCATAGGGTGAAGCTTCAGAAGACTTTGTCTCTTGAAGCTTCGGAAGACTTCATGTTTGGCTTCGGAAGATATTGGCCTTGGCTTTGGAAGATTTTACACTTAGAATGTTTTCTAATGTATTGTGTAAAACTTCTGAAGCATTCTTCACTTTAGTACTTAGTGCATGTTGCTGAGACACTTTGGATGTTTTGGGTTGCATCAGACTTAAGGAATCCTTACATATGCAATGATAGGCACTCGACCGGACGTGTCATGCGCCTTGAGCATGACAAGCCGTTACCAGCAAAATCCTGGAAACAGTCATTGGATGGCTGTTAAGAACATACTTAAGTACCTAAGGAGGACAAGAGATATGTTCCTGATCTATGGATCTGGTGACGAGGAGCTCGTTGTAAAAGGTTACACGGATGCGAGTTTCCAAACCGATCGTGACGATTCACGGTCACAATCGGGATACATTTTCATTCTGAATAGAGGAGCTGTCTCTTGGAAGAGCTCCAAGCAGGATGTGGTGGGTCTATCAACTACAGAATCAGAATACGTCGCCGCCTCATTGGCAGCTCAAGAAGCTGCATGGTTGAAGAAATTCATTGCCGATCTAGGGATTATCCCTTCCATTCCGGAACCCCTAGAGATCTTTTGTGACAACGAGGGTGCGATTGCTCAAATCAAGGAACCTCGTGCTCATCAAAAGACTAGGCACATGGAGCGGAGATTCAACTACATACGAGATGAAGTTGAAAAGGGAAAGATATGTATTCGCAAAGTTCACACGGATCAAAACATTGCGGATCCTCTCACGAAGCTCCTTGAAAAGGCAAAGCATGAAGGTGATACTTGTGCCATGGGACTTCGATATTCTAGTGATTGGATTTGATCTGTAAATTTTGTATTTGGATATGTGGAACTCTATATTATTTGAATAAAAATTATTTGGTTATAGTGTTTCAATTAATGTTCCTATTTAGCATGTTTTATCCATGAGTAAAATGTTTACTCTAAAATGTCCGTAGTCGCTCATACTTGTGGGAACAAGTGTGAGAATAAGATTATTATGAACTTGGATTGGTTGATATTCATAAGGATGAATATAGAGCAATGGGTTGCTACCAAGGTTCGTAGATATTTGTGGGACACAAATATTGGACTAACCCGCATCTCAAATTTTACTACATGGAATCTTAATGATTGATCATAAGTAAATTTGAGTAAAGGCGAATATCATTTGGTATCCTCCGACCTGAGATACATATTGAGTTTTGATATTCACTAAGTATTATACCTTGAGCTAATTCTTCATTGTCCTGAAATAGTGGACAGTACATAAGGGTATGTTCAGATATAACACGAGGTGTTTGTGAGAAACGTATGTAGTCATGATGGAATTTGTTCCTCTTATTCATTGAGAGTTAGATGTCTAAGGCCTAATTAAGTTAAATCAACAAGGAATGATCATTCTGTGTCCTTGGATTTAACATGACATCTGTAACAAAAGGATAGATGATTGATTCACCTAAATCTTTTCAAGTAGGGTACATGAAAGGGATGATGTTATTGAATGGCTATAAGTCATGCGTATTAAGGGTAGTAAACTGTTGTTAGGCGGTATTTACTGCTTGCATCAATCTTCTATGAATCTTGGGCAAGTGGGAGATTGAAGGATTCTTTGTGCCCAAGACACTTAGAAGATGGATGTGGTTAATACGTTATGATCCAAGTCGGGTTATACCCAATAACAAGCTTAGCAAACACCAATTTATATTTAATTGATGATATGATCATGCAATTAAATATTTACACCAATTTAGAAAATGGCTTTTCTAAATAATTGCATATGAGATGGAACAAATTATAAGGATAATTTGTTGATGTGTTTATTGTTATTCTTGTCATTTAAAAGGGGTTTAAATGACACTAATAACACATGAGTGTACTTTAATTAAATTGTTTAATTAAAGAGCACATATGTCACACTTATAAATTGTGTCTAGAGAGTAACCTTTTATTGTGTGACATATGACTAGTGACAATGTGTTATGTGTTACAAAATTAAAGGGGGGAAACTCTTTCAAACTCCTTTTATTTGGCCGCCCCTTGTAATTTTGATAGGACCAAATTGTGTCTTGAAAACACAAAAACATTACTAGCTTTACAATCAATTGATTCACTTCATTCCAAGACATGCAAAACACAAAATATCTCTCCTCTCTCTCCCTTTCAAGTTACGGAACTGGGCAGCAGCTTTGAAGCTCTTGGAGATCGATTTTTGTGTTCATTTTTGGTGGTGTTCTTCCTAAAAAGAAGGTGTCTTGCAAGGAGCTTGGGGGTAAACACACTTGAGGGCTTCTTCCTTGGTGTCTTGGCCAAGATTTGAGCATCCAAACCCTTTCTTCCTTGGTCGTTTTTGCTGCTGGAAGAAGGTAGTTATCACATCTCATTGAAGCTGTGATTCTATGTTGTTTTACATTTGCTAATAGCTTGTTCATTCACATATCAAAGATCCTATTGATTTGGGTTTTTGTTTTCATCTTAAAACAGCTTTTAGAACACGAATTTTTCAGATTATAAACATGTTATAATCCTTAACCTCCGCTGCGTTTTCTGAAAGTATAAAAGGTTAAACTATGTTTTTGTGTTCTAACAAACCTTCAGGTCCGCACCCCCGATGCGATAGGTGCAACTTTCATCATCCCCCCGCTATGCCGTGCCGGGTGTGCGCTAACTGTAGACGCCCGGGACATTTAGCAAGAGACTCAGAACAACGCCGAGTATGGTCGCACCAGTCAACGCGGTTAACCCCGCCGGGAACGCCAGGGGCTGTTATGAGTGTGGAAGCCCTGATCATTACCCAAACATGTGCCCCAAACTGAATCGGGCGTCGGGCCAACAAGGGAACAACCAGCATCAGACTATGGCTATAGCGGGAAATCAAGGCCCGACAAACCAGGGGAACGCGGCTCGGGGACGCGCTTTTGCAATTGGTGCCATTGAAGCCCGTCAGGACCCAAATGTCGTCACGGGTATGCACTTACTCAATAATCACTTTGCATCTGTATTATTTGACACTGGAGCAGACAATAGCTTTATATCTTCTGAATTTATGCAATTGCTCGATTTGAGTCCTAGTAGGCTAGAAACTAGCTACTCTGTAGAAATGGCCAATGGTAGGGTTGTCCAGGCCAACGGGATTATTAGAAAGGACTCGATAATATTAGAGAACCACACCTTCGATATAGACTTGATACCCTTTGAGCTAGGAAGTTTTGATGTGATTGTGGGAATGGATTGGTTGTCGAAACACGGGGCCGAGATTGTCTGTCGAGACAAGGTAGTGCGAATCCCTATGTCAGATGGGGGAGTACTCAGAATTCAAGGAGAAAGACCGGGGAGAAACTTAAAGCTTATTTCCTGCATGAAAGCTAGCCGGAGTTTACGAAAACAGTGCTACTCTTTTCTGGCTCACGTGGTCGAAAAGAAGGAAGAGGAGCAGAAATTGGCAAATATCCCTGTAGTGCGGGATTACCCAGATGTATTTCCTGATGACTTGCCTGGTTTGCCTCCACCACGACAGGTGGAATTTCGTATTGAGTTGGTTCGTGGAGCTACACCGGTAGCAAAGACACCGTATCGGTTGGCACCGTCTAAAATGCAAGAGTTATCTAGCCAGTTACAGGAACTACTGGAGAAGGGTTTTATTCGGCCGAGTCACTCGCCTTGGGGAGCACCAGTGTTATTTGTCAAAAAGAAGGATGGGTCGTTCCATATGTGCATCGACTACCGTGAGTTGAACAAATTAACTATGAAGAATCAGTATCCTCTCCCCAGGATCGACGACCTGTTTGATCAGTTACAAGGAGCTTCACATTTTTCCAAGATCGACCTTCGATCTGGATATCACCAACTAAGAGTTTTCGAGGAGGACATACCGAAGACAACATTTAGAACTCGTTATGGGCACTATGAGTTCTTGGTCATGCCGTTCGGATTTACTAACGCACCAGCTGTGTTGATGGACTTGATGAATCGGTTGTGCAAACCTTACTTGGATAAGTTTGTGATCGTATTCATTGACGACATACTTATCTACTCTCGATCGAAGGAGGACCATGAAGAACACCTTCGGGCAATACTGGGACTGTTCAGAGAAGAGAAACTTTTTGCCATGTTCTCGAAGTGTGAATTCTGGCTGCGAGAGGTGAAGTTTTTGGGTCATGTGGTTAACAAAGACGGGATTCATCTAGATCCCGGCAAGATCGAAGCGGAAAAGAAATGGGATACACCCCAGACACCTTCATAGATACGGCAGTTCTTAGGATTAGCCGAATACTATCACCGTTTCATTGCGAACTTTTCAAAGATCGCTCAACCGTTGACGTTGCTGACTCAGAAAGACAAGAAGTTTGATTGGGGAGATGCGCAAGAACGGGCGTTCCAAACGCTGAACGATAAGCTGTGCAATGCACCGATATTGTCCCTCCCAGACGGAACCGATGATTTTGTGGTGTACTGTGATGCTTCGCATCAAGGGTTGGGATGTGTACTCATGCAGAAAGATAAGGTGATTGCCTATGCTTCGCGACAACTTAATGTGCACGAGAAGAACTACACGACTCATGATCTTGAGTTGGGCGCTGTAGTATTCGCACTTAAAATATGGAGGCATTACCTGTATGGAACCAAATGCATCGTATACATAGATCATAAAAGCCTTCAACATATTCTGGATCAGAAGGAACTCAATATGCGACAACGACATTGGGTAGAGCTTCTTAGTGACTACGATTGTGAAATCCGGTATCATCCGGGGAAAGCTAATGTGGTGGCTGATGCTCTAAGCCCCAAAGAACGCGTGAAACCACTACGTGCTCGAGCTTTGGGATTGACCATTCAAACAAACTTGAAAGCTCAGATCCAAATTGCACAAACTGAGGCGTTGAAAGAAGAAAACCTTGCGGGAGAAGAATTCCGAGGGTTGGACAAACAACTGATGTGCAAGGACGATGGTGTGCAGTATTTTGTGGACCGTATATTGGTACCCAAGTGCGGAGGTGTACGTACCTTGGTCATGGATGAAGCACACAAGACACGATATTCTATTCATCCTGGCGCAGACAAGATGTACCATGATCTCAAAGATCTGTACTGGTGGCCAGGCCTGAAGAAAGACATTGCCATGTACGTCAGCAGATGCTTGACATGCTCCAAAGTTAAAGCTGAACATCAGAAACCATTGGGACTGTTACAACAACCTGAGATTCCCAAATGGAAATGGGAGAACATAGCCATGGACTTCATTACCAAACTCCCTCGAGCGAGCAACGGGCATGACTCGATATGGGTCGTAGTGGATCGAATGACGAAATCAGCACACTTCTTGCCAATCCAAGAAGACTACAAAATGGACAAGTTGGCGAGATTGTACATAAAAGAGGTTGTGACAAGACACGGAGTGCTGGTGTCAATCATATCAGACGGTGACGGCCGATTCACTTCACGATTTTGGCAAACACTACAGAAAGCAATGGGCACTCGATTAGACATGAGTACCGCCTATCACCCTCAAACAGATGGCCAAAGTGAACGAACCATACAAACGCTAGAAGACATGCTAAGAGCGTGTGTAATCAACTTTGGTGGTAGTTGGGATACTCAATTACCATTGATTGAGTTCTCTTACAATAACAGCTACCACACCAGCATTGGGTGTGCTCCGTTCGAAGCGTTATACGGAAGGAAGTGTAGATCATCCGTTTGTTGGGCCGAGATTGGTGAAAGTTAGTTACAGGCCCAGAGATCATCCAGGAAACAACCGAAAAGATCTTCCAAATCAAAGATAGGTTGAAATCCGCTAGAGATCGCCAAAAGAGCTACGCCGACAATCGTCGAAAGCCTGTAGAATTCAACGTTGGGGACCGAGTGCTACTCAAAGTCTCTCCTTGGAAAGGAGTTGTTCGGTTTGGAAAGAAAGGGATGTTAGCCCCAAGATACGTTGGACCGTTCAAGATTACACAAAGAATTGGTCCAGTGGCTTACCGATTAAGGTTACCACAAGAACTCAACGGTGTGCATGATACTTTCCATGTGTCGAACCTCAAGAAGTGTTTGGATGACAAATCACTTCACGTACCCATTGACGATATCAAAATCGACGAAAAGCATCATTTTATTGAGGAACCCATTGAAGTCATGGATCGTAAGGTCAAACAGTTGAAGCGCAACACAATACCAATTGTTCGCGTGAGGTGGAATTCAAAACGAGGGCCAGAGTTTACATGGGAACGGGAAGATCAAATGAAACTCAAATACCCACACCTATTCGTGGATGACACTTTTGGACCTAACTCCAGCTGAATTTCAGGACGAAATTCTCTCAACTGGGGGATACTGTGACATCCGTCACCTTAAGGTCCGTCGAACGACATAAATAAGCATAGAAATCTTTTAATTATTCTTCCTTTTCTTCATGAACTCCTACTTTAAGGAATCATGTCTGGTTTATTTTCCCTTGTGCCTGTACTTCCTCTGAGAACGTGTGTTAAGCATAAACCTTTTATAAATTTCATCACCATTACCACCAAATATATCATTTTTAATTTCAACCATTTTAGACTATCAAATGCCATTAAACACGATTTTAACCTTAATATAACAGACATTTTAAGATCGTAATCACCGAAACAAATTTTTGGGAAACTCGAGGGTTAAGTGCAGGGACTAAACTTGTAATTTTGCAAACTTGGACTGGGTATATAAACCCCTTCCCAGCCATTTATCCTCATCCTCATCTTCTTCACCTTCAACATTTTCTCCACTTTCTCTCTGGATCTAGCACCTAAAACCGTCACGTTTGTTGCGTTTTCGCTGCCAAATCTTGGGTATCATCGTGTATACTCGTTCCTAGCAGGTAGACAACCTTGTTCAACCCGTTTTTCGCTTGGTTTTACTGCTGTGTTTTCTAGGGTTTCGGGTGCTCTGGTTCATCCGAGCACATGAGGTCGTGTGGGTGCGTGTCAGGTCTTTCTACTTGTGTTTCATGTTTGTGTATGTTTGTAGAGTGTTTCTGGAAGTCCTTGTGGTGTAAAACTCGGGTTTAGAGTAGCTCGGGGGCTGCTCAGCCCGACCACAGTCGCGATTCTGCAGTTCAGCTGACTGGTCTGTCAGGCGATTGAGTCGTGCGACTGAGTGAATCATGCGACTGAATCTTGCGTCTAGTCAATCGTGCGACTGAGTTGTGCGACTAGGCATGTCGTGCGACTGAGTCGTGCGACTGTGAGTTTGTATGCGATTGAGTCATGCATGCGAATGAGTGTATATGATTGAGTCATGCGTATGAATGATTGTGTGCGATTGAGTCAGGTGACCGACTGAATGTATGCGATTGTGCATGTTTTGCACGACTGGAGTCCAATCGCACGAATGAAGGTTCAATCGCACGAAAGTAGCTAATTCGCACCATTGAGGGTTGATTCGTGCGCATGGAGGTTGGGTCGTACGAATATGTGTTGTGTGGTACGACTGAACGCCAGTCATGCGAATGAAGACTCAATCGTACGAATGAAGCTGATTCGTACGACTGAAGGTTGATTCGTACGGATGGAGTGTTGAGTCGAGCGTCTGGTCCTGTTGTGTGACTGATGATGTTGAGTGTGAATTTCCCCTTGAGCGTCTGATGATGATAAGGTAACATCAGTAAAAGTGTCATTGCTTGACCACAAAGATCAAAGTCAACGCTATCAACATGCACATACTATTTCAATTGAAAACAACCTAACATTTTACAATTATCGACAATCCGATTGGAACTCCAAATACTTAACAAGTGCTATCTTTCATAACCACGAGATCATTTCACGGATGTCATAAGCAATGACAACTACTCGTAGTACTTGGATCTACATAAGATCTGATACGTGTGTCCGCTTGTGTATGTGTGCTACCCACGACCGAAATGATACAACCCGAACCGACCAACCATTATTATACGCTTTATACAGGTCATTAATGCTTAACAATAACTGCAATAGGTGTTGACTGTTCTCTACATACAACTGTTGGGAATCTCGATCTTTCATACTCACCACTTAACATGTGAGTTTCGTGGCCCCTTTTTGTGCTTATACTACTTTACAAACACTTACAAACATGGGGGAAAAGTATGCTCGCTCGTTTTCTATGCTGTACAACATACATACAATTTACATACTTGGAATCAACGTGCTACTGTTTTATGGGTACTTATCTCATACATGCTTGAGTCTGCTTTGTGGTTCATTCTTACAACCATTTAATTCCAGTGTGGAATCGACGGTTAGGTATTGGTAGTACTACTGGGTTGACACCCCCACCCTCGTGTTGGTATACTAGTTAGTGCCAACAATAGCCAGGTACGGGCCTTGGGTGAATATATTCCGACAAGATTCTTTGTGTACGTCATTAGGTTTGGTTGTAAATCTCTTGTCATGTGATTTTGCTTACTTATAACTGTATGCACGGTATTCTGCAACAACTTTATAAAGGATCAATTACATATTTACTTTAAACCTGCGAACTCACCAACAATTTGTTGACCATTTTGAGCATATCTTTTCAGGTGATCATGCTAGCTAAGATTCTAGGTGTGCTGCCTTAATGGAGACCCTAGGATGCATTTTCGGGCTAAATTTGTCTTTTGAAAACAATAGATGTATCTATTTCAAACAACATTATACTTTGTAACTTGTTCCCGGGTTGTGGGAATTGCATACAATGTTATTACCTATGTTTATCTTATATCATGTTTATGCTTATGGCTATGTGGTCGTGATTACTGAATAAACACGACACAAGTCCCCTTGTTGTTGGGTGTTGTCATGACACGCTTGTCATCATTATTATTATTGCATCTCTATCGCTTACCATGTGTTATGACGATTCCCGTGTCGTTACGCCCCCGTGTTTCCGCTCTTAGCGGGGGTGTGACAAACGACAACCACAACAACGCCAACAACAAAAACAACCAGAAGCACAACCATGACAACAATGACAACAACGACAACAATGAAAACGACAACAACAACGACAATAACGACAACAACAACAACAACTACAACAACAACAACAACCACAACAACCACCACAAGCACAACAACGACAATATCGACAACTACAACAACGACAACAACAACAACAACAATAACAACAACAACAGCAAAAGCAACAACAACAGGAAAAGCAACAACAACCACAACAACAACATCAACATTAATAGCAACAACAACAACAACAACACAACACCAACATCAACAACAACAACCAACAACAACAACAACAACAAGATCAACGACAACAACAACAACAACAACAACAAAAACAACAAGAACAACAAGAACAACAACAATAACAACAACAACAACAACAACAACAACAACAACAACAACAACAATAGCAACAACAACAGCAACAACTACAGCAACAACAACAACAATAACAACAACAACAACAACAACAACAGCAACAACAGCAACAAAAGCAACAACAGCAAAAACAGCAACAAAAGCAACAACAATAACAACAACAACAGCAGCAGCAACAACAACAGCAACAACAACAACAACAACAGCAGCAACAACAGTAGCAACAACAGCAGCGACAACAGCAACAACAACAACAACAATGACAACGATAACAACAATGACAACGATAACAACAACTACAACAACAAACACAACCACAACAACCACAACAACGACAATATCGACAACAATGACAACGACAACGACAACAACAACAACAACAACAAGAACAACAGCAACAACAGCAAAAGCAACAACAACAACAACAACTCAACATTAATAGCAACAACAACAACAACAACAACAAAAACACCAACATCAACAACAACAACCAACAACAACAACAACAACAACAACAACAACAACGCCAACAACAACAACATCAGCGACAACAACAACAACAACAACAACAACAACAACAACAACAACTACTACAGCAACAACAGCATCAACACCAGCAGCAACAACAGCAACAACAACAGCAGCAACAACAGCAACAACAACAGCAACAACAACAACAAAAACCACAACCACAACCACGACAACAATGACCACGACAACAATGTCAACGACAAGGACAACAACAACAACAACAACCACAACAAACACAACAACGACAATCACAACAGCGACAACAACAACAACAACCACAACAACAACAACAACAACAACAACACCAACGACAACGACAACTACAACTACAACTAAAAGAACAACAACAACCACCACAACCACAACAACCACAACAACGACAACAACAATAAAGACAATGACAACGAAAATGACAACAACAACAACAACAACAACAATAACAAGAACAACATCAACAACAACAACAACAACAATAACAACAACAACAACAAGAAGAGCAACAAGAACAACAACAATAACAACAACAACAACAACAACACCAGCAACAACAGCAACACAACAACCAACAACTACTGCAACAACTACAGCAACAACAGTAGCAGCAGCAACAACAACAACAAGAACAACAGCAACTGTTGGGGTTTGTTATAACAAGATACAAAGTTTAACCTGTTAAACTTTCTGAAAATGCAGCGTGACAGGATCAGTGATCTCAAGTTTGATGGATTAGAGTGTAACGCAGTGAATAAGATCAAGAATTAGACAAATTATAGCAAGAATTTGATATTTGTATGTACTAAGAACAAATACGGTTGTAACGAGAGAATATATTTCTGTGGAAAGGAATGTTTCAATTATATCAAATGTTTCTGCTCAATCATTCACCAATTACAATTAGGTTGACACTCTTTATATAGAGTGCAATCACTGCTGATATCACAGGATAGTGACATCTGGTAGATTTATTACAAAAATAACTAACACTTAACAAACTACTGAAATGTTGACAACCACTGAGAACATATCAGAGAGTGCTAAGAACAAAATATAAAACTACTGATGCTAAACTACTGAAACTAAACTACTGAAAAGGGAAAATATAAATCTACTGAAAGAAAACTATCACAACTACTGAAGAAGACCTCTTCAGCTGTTGTGACATCGTCTGATACTTGGTCTTCAGTACTTGTCTTCAGCACTTGTCTTCAGACTTTTTCTTCAGCACTTGTGTCTTCAGACTTTGTCTTCAACACTTGTGTCTTCAGACTGTCTTCAGCTCTTGTGTCTTCAGACTTTGTCTTCAGCACTTGTGTCTTCAGACTTTGTCTTCAGCACTTGTCTTCGGACTTTGTCTTCAGCACTTGTTCTTCAGACTTTGTCTTTAGACTTTGTCTTCAGCACATGTGTCTTCAGATTGTCTTCAGCACTTGTGTCTTCAGACTTTGTCTTCAGCACTTGTGTCTTCAGACTTTGTCTTCAGCACTTGTGTCTTCAGACTTTGTCTTCAGCACTTGTGTCTTCAGACTTTGTCTTCAGCACTTGTGTCTTCAGACTTTGTCTTCAGCACTTGTGTCTTCAGACTGTCTTCAGCTCTGTGTCTTCAGTAGTTGTTGTGACGTCTGTGGGACTTAAAGGTTTTTCTGATCCGACTCATTGGTTCATTTGGTCCAACAAATTCCCCCTAAACAAATGCAGCCAAAACCTTTAACTTTATTTATGTCCCACTTATGTTAGCAAAGACTTCTCTTGATCAGCTTTAGAGAATCGGATCAGCACAGGCCAGGAAGATGTTTCTAATTATGTGTTTGGCTATGTATGGAGGGGAACTTTGTTTTGGGGAATCTGGACATAGAGTTGTGACCCCAACCATGAAACCTACTTCCCATTTACGAGTCTGTAAGACTCACGAACATAGGCCTCAAGGAGAACAACCTGTTCCTCCTTGGAGAGTTCTTCTACTCCTCCTTCAAAGAAGAACTCTGGACCATATTACTCAGATAGGTACTTTACAGTCCTGCCATTCTTCAACTCCATAGTAGTTATCTCCCTATAGACAAATTCATCAGGATGGGTGCCCTCAAGGAGTAACTGGAGCTCATTCTTCTTAATGTCTTCAAGCTTCTTATTAATAACCCCTTTTTGATCATCTTGTTTTCCAGTAAGGCTTGAGGGGTCATTTTTGATAGATGAGCCTTCTTGAATTCATCGAGTATTTCCCAAGGTGAGACTACAATGGCCAACATGATTGTAGAGTCTATTGTTTTTCTAACCTGGCCATTGTATCTATGTGAATGGATCTTTTGTGTGTTCTAGAGCTCACCTTGGGGTCTGGCCATACTCTCACTCTCTCTTTTTGATACTGAAATGTGTGTCTGAGAGTGTACAGCCTCTGAGCATGCCCTTTCATGGCTTGTATAGATGATGACTAGGAAATTCCTTGTCAACCATATTCAGTAGTTGCTCATCGTGCTGCTTCTGCTGTTCTTCATCTTCTATTTTGACTCTAACCATTTCCCTTTGTGAGTCAGGTGTGATCATGAGTTGACTCCTGGGTTCTGGTACCCTTAGAACAGCAGAGAGTGGCAGACTATCATCTTCATCATCTTCTTCATCATCTTCTTCATCATCTTCTTCTATCCTCAGCACCCTTTTCCTCCTTCTAGGTGCATCACTAGATGATGGTTGGGTTGGTTTTTGTGGTAAAGGAATTGGTTTTGAGGGTTGAGGATGTTTGGATTTGAGTTTTGAGATTGGTTTGGAGATTTGAGGGGTAGGCTGTTTTTGAGTGGGTGATTGGAAAGGTTGTTCAAGCATTTTGGTTGTAAGTTTGGCTTTTGTGAGTTTTGCCATTTCAAGCCTTTTCCCAGCTCCAGCCTCATCAATCGCTTCAATAATTATCCCCTTATGAAATTGCTCAGACAAACAGATTCTGGTGGCTATAGCCAGAATGCTGTCTCTGGTCCATGAACGAATCCGCATCAGTGATCTTACTAAATATTTGGCTATGAATCGAATCATGATCTCCAATCTCTATTTCTCCAGCAAACTGTACCCAGCCCATCTGTTTTGGATTTCATTTACTTCCAACCTCCTGATCTCACTGTCTAGTTTGGCTGTATCAAAGTCTTGCTTGAAGAGTTGCTCAATGATTTTGTCCATGGATCGGTTGTGTGCTTCATCTGCATCTTTTATCCGCTCCTCCAAGGATTTTTCTTTAGCATTATTTTGATCACTAACACTTTTCTTTCTTTTGTAAGTGATCAGTTGTTGTTCCTTTTCCTTCTCCAACTCCTTGGTTTTCTCTTTGCCTTCTCATCCTCAGTTCTTTTTCTTTTCTTTTCTTTCACTGCTGTACTCTCCCCCTTTTTGGATGCATTGGTTGCAGGGGTTTGTACCGCAGAATGTTTCTTGTGCACAGCATCATCAATGAGTGGTTGTAGACTTGAGGAGATCCTCTCATCAAGGGCTTTATGAACAATGTCATTGATGATGGGAGTGATGAGAGGTAAGGATTGTTGGAATGCAGCAACCATCTACTCAGGGGGGTTCTGTCCCTGAGAGATAGTGCCAAAGGCAGAGGCTGGAGGCTCAGTGAAGTGAGAGGGTGAAGTGTTTGGGGGATCTTCAAATGAAGGTGTCGTCTATGGGTTAGTGGGGCAGATGGACTTACATCGTGAGACTTCTTGGCAAGCAGTTATTGTAGTCTGCTTACCTCAGCCTCCAGGATGGTGTTGTGGGCTAGAACATCATAGAAAAAGCCTAGGTCATCATTAGCAGATGTTTATCACCTGACCTCCTGCTTGTAGCAGGATGTACATGCACCAGGTGTAGACCATCTTTAGCATTGCCCCTTTTTCTTGGAACTGGGGACTTCCAGCCTCAGGACGATGTCCTTCATCAGCTGTTGCCTCTGGTGAGGTCTTAGCTATGTTACCGGCCTCAGTCTGATCATGTGCTGATTCAGAAGAGGTGGCAGCCTCACCAGATGTTCGTATCTACATATCCACACCAGGAGATAGAACAATTAAACCCTGCTGCTGTGGGTTGTCAGAAGCATGTTGATCCTCTTCCTCAATTGTTGTGGTTCTCCCCTTTGTTGGTGTTTGTTGAGGAGGAGGAGAGGCATGCAGCTGAGTCAGCACGTTTGCAATTATAATGGTTGGACTTTGTGGGGCATTTGCTTGGGGAGAGGAGATAGAACAGATTGCATTCAGGGAGAGGAATGCTCTTCAATGATAACCTCCTCAAGTGAGAGAGGTCTCAGCGATGTGGTTGCCCCTGATAAGGTTGCATCATGATCCTTTTAGAGGATGCCTGTGCGGGGTTAGCTGGTAGAGTCTCTGATACTGCTGGGGGTTTAAACCAGCAAGAATATCCTGGCTTGGTGGTACAGGAGCATCTTAGGGGACTCATCTACCTGAATAGCTGTTTTGGGGTGTTTGGTTTTTGGTTTGGTGGGCACTCTGGATCTGGTGGTGGAAGCTGTGGGTTCCCTCTGCTTGGGTTTAGCATTCGGCAGCTTCTTTGAGAGTGAGTTCTGAGTTGTGCCTGGAGTATACTTCAGCCAAAACAGCTGATGCAGGGACTCCAAGGCCAACAAGGCCATCAGCTTTTAATTCAATTAAAATAATGGCCATCAGAAACCTGGGATATAATAGCCAGCGGTTTGCCGCTGGTTTCTGAGCCATGTTCTTTAACTCTAGAAACACGATTTCAGAGAAATTTAGCGGTTGGTGTTCTAGAATAGAATACAATACTTGTTGCCATTGGGATGAAATTTGATCCCAAGAGGATGTCTTTGAAGCTAAGCATACATTTACCATGTGAAAGATAAGTTTTTCAGCATCATGGAAATGTTTCTTCAGAATAGTTGTAGCCCGAAGATCACCTTCATACCCATTATTGATAAAGGACATATCCATTGTGCCCATTTGGTATTCAGTCACAGTGGTGGAGTCATGTAAGTGTAATGCCTGACGAATGATATCGGCTGTAACAACCACTGGTTTCTGGTTGACGAGGGACCGAACAGATATTTGGCCAGTAGACTCATCAGTATGAACAAAAACATTTGACCAGAATTGACTGAGAGATTCAGGGTAGATGGTCGGATTCAAGAGAAAGGCTGTGCGATATGGGGAATCCACCATTAGGTCAATGGCATTATCAAATTTGTTCCAGAAAGCCGACTTGGTAAGGTATGCAACGTGTGTGTGTCGTGGTTTTAGGCTCATGATTGCCATTTTTGAAAGTATGAAGTTCAGAAGAATGGCTAATGGAACGTTTGAGAAGAAGACAAGTATTTATAGGGTTGGGATAGGAAAAGGCTGAAAGAAAACTACTGAAGGTTTTGGTGTGGTCATCAGCTGTTTGAAACTACTGATGACGTCGTATTAACCTTCAGGGGTTTAAAACGACTGACAGTGGTGGTGTCGTCATCAGTTGTTATAAAACAACTGAAGACTTGGTTTTGACCATCAGACGTTGAAACAACTGAAGTCTTGGTGTTAACCATCAGTAGTTGTGAAACTACTGAAGGTCTTGGTTTTGACTTCAAATGATGTAAACTAAGGACTTGGTGTTTGTCATCAGTAGTTGTGAAACTACTGAAGACAGTAGTTTTGTCATCAGTTGTTGTAAACAGCTGAAGACTTGGTGTTAGTCTTCAGTAGTTGTAAACTACTGAAGACATAGTTTTGGCTTCAGTTGTTTTAATGAAACAGTAGTTGTATAAACGACTGAAATAGTTTGCTTCAGTTGTTTTAATGAAACAGTAGTGTATAAAGACTGAAGAGAAATTTCTCATCAGCTGTTTTCGTCAATTCATAGCTTTTCAGCTGTTTCAGTCTGACCTCCACACTTACTCATCAGACTTAGATCTGAGTTTCAGACATTTCATTGGTCATTAGTACTTATCTGCATTTCTGACATCAATAGTTGTAGCTACATAGCTATTGTGACTACATCAGCTGTTGTAACTACATCAGCTGTTTTAACAAATAAAGTACTTGAGTACTGAGAAGTTACTTAAGCTAGTAGTTTTAAAAACTTCTGAAGGGAGGATAACTTCAGTACTTATATATGACAATAATAAACTAATGATCATCAGTACTTGTGAGCTGAGATCATCAGTAGTTGTCACTTATTCTAGCTGCAGCATACCAATCCTTAGCACTAGGTTTTGAAAGTTGTGCTTCCAAGGGCTTAGTGAAAATGTCTGCAAGCTCATCAGCACTAGGAACAAATTTTGGATCAATCAGACCTTTTTCAAAACAATCTCTAATAAAATGGTGTCTGATTTCAATATGTTTAGTCCTAGAGTGATGGACAGGATTCTTGACAATACAAGGAGCTGAAGAGCTGTCCATTAACAATGGGGTCTTAGTCTCTGTTATGCCATAATCCAATAATTGGTTTTGAAGCCAGAGTACTCGAGATGTACAGCTTGCAGCAGCAATGTACACTGCTTCAGCAGTTGATGTAGCAACTGAGGTCTGCTTCTTACTCTGCCAAGAAATCAAGCAGTTGCCTAAGAATTGGCATCCTCCAGAAGTGGACTTTCTTGTCAACTTACACCCTACATAGTCACTGTCAGAAAAAGCAACTAATTACCAGAATGTCTAGTAGAATACCATAAACCTCGAGATGGAGTGCCTTGCAGATATCTAAAGATCCTCTTGACTGCAATCAAATGAGACTCCTTAGGTGCAGCATGAAATCTAGCACAAACACATGTAGCAAACATAATATCTGGTCTAGAAGCTGTTAAGTACATCAAGGACCCAATCATACACCTTTAAAGTGTTTCATCAACCACTTTACCTTTCTCATCTGTATCCAGTTGTGTGGTGTTGCACATGGGAGTAGAACAGGGCTTGCAGTTTTGTAAATCAAACTTTTCAAAAAGATCTTTTGTGTATTTGGACTGATGAATGAAAATTCCATCAGCCTTTTGTTTGATTTGCAAACCCAGAAAGAACTGTAATTCTCCCATGGCACTCATTTCAAACTTCTGTTGCATCAACTTTGTAAAGGCATCACACAACTGTGGATCAGAGGATGCAAAAATAATATCATCTACATAAATTTGAACAAGTAGATTATGCTGCCCAGCTTTCTTAATGAATAAAGTCTTATCTATGGAGCCTCTAGTGAAATTATTTTCCAGAAGAATGTTTGATAATGTCTCATACCAGGCTCTAGGAGCTTGTTTAAACCCATAGAGAGCCTTATCAAGCTTATACACCCAATTAGGATGTTTATTGTCCTCAGTTGACATACATAAACCTCTTCTTTAATTTTCCCATACAAAAATGCACTTTTGACATCCATTTGAAAAACTTTAAGGTTGTGATAAGCAGCATAAGCTAAAAACAATCGAAATGATTCCAGTCTGGCTACAGGGGCAAAGGTTTCATTATAATCAATACCTTCCTCTTGTGAAAACCCCTGTACAACCAGTCTGGCCTTGTTCTTAACAATAAGCCCATTTTCATCAGTTTTGTTCCTAAACATCCATTTAGTGCCTATTGCACACTTACCTGAAGGTAGAGGAACCAGTTCCCACACTTGCTGTTTCTTGAACTGAAGAAGCTCAAGTTGCATGGCTTCAACCCATCCATTGTCCCTTAAAGCAATGTGATAGTTCTTTGGCTCTTGCTAACTAATGAAGAGAGCATAGAAGCAGAAATTTGACAATTGACTTCTTGTTGACACACCAGCATTGATATCACCAATGATTTGAGACATAGGGTGATTCTTCAGATCTTGGTACACAATAAGATCTGTGCAAGTGTTTGTAGCAGGCTCAGCAGCAACAGATGGTGATGGTGAAGCATTTCCTTGAAACCAATCAGTAGATGGTAATTCAAAGGAAGTTGAAGTTGTAGAAATCTCATCAGCATTTGTTGTGGATTGTGCTACTGGAGCTACAGGAACATCAGGTCTAGCTGAATCAGGCAGTTGATCACTAAACTTAAAAGGTGATTACTGATATCATCATCATCATCAGTAACACCAGATGGATCACTAGCTACAGAAGATGATGGATTCATATGATCTGCAACAGCAGGCGGTTGATAAGGAACATATTGCAGAATGTCCAGATCAAACAACTCCACAGGGTTTTGTGGAATTGTATCCTTAGGGGATTCATTGAACTTTACATGCAAGGTTTCTTCAACTATCTTTGTCCGACAGTTGAATACTCTGTAAGCCTTGAAAGTGGATGAATACCCAACAAAATACCCTGCATCCACCTTAGAATCAAACTTTTGGAGTTGATCCTTTGTGTTGAGAATGTAACAGGGACACCCAAATGCTCTAAAGAATGAAATCAAAGGGGCTAAATGATGTAAAACTTCATAAGGAGTTTTCATCAACCTCTGATTTACTAGGCTCTATTCTG
Source organism: Flaveria trinervia (assembly GCA_025506515.1). NCBI lineage: Eukaryota > Viridiplantae > Streptophyta > Magnoliopsida > Asterales > Asteraceae > Flaveria > Flaveria trinervia. The sequence continues at coordinate 118,843 of JACCIX010000412.1, read as the reverse complement.
TACATAGCAGGCTGTATTGACAACTTCAGCCCAAAAGGTCAGTGGCAGACCAGAATCAACCAACATGGTCCTTGTAGCTTCAATGAGGGTCCTGTTCTTTCTCTCCACTACTCCATTTTGCTCTGGAGTCCTTGGGATGCTATACTGCCTCTTGATTCCCTTTGACAAGTAAAACTCATCAAGAGTGTGGTTTCTGAATTCAGTACCATTATCACTCCTCACACACTTAACTGGTAGGGAATACTGCTTCTCAACGTGTAACACAAAGTTCATAATGGACTGAGCAGCCTCATCCTTTGAATGCAAGAAGAAAGTCCATACATATCTAGAGTAATCATCCACAATTACCAGACAATATTTCTTCTTTGCCATACTCATTACCTTCACAGGACCAAAAAGATCCATGTGCAGTAGTTGTAAGTAGGCATTAGACTTGGATTCTTCTATGGGTGGGAATGAAACTTTATGTTGTTTCCCTTTTAAGCATGCAGTGCAGATTTCATCACTATTGAACTCCTTTATTGGAAGACCTCTCACTAAACTCTTGTGGATCAGCTGATTCATGTTTTTGAGATTAACATGACCCAGCCTTCTATGCCACAGTTTAGATTCTTGGAGAGAGGCCTTGGAGAACAAGCATGGAAGGCCTTTTACCTCAATTTTCTTTGACAAATCCAAGCATATACTCTTCCTATCCTGTTGGCCTTCAGGAGAGTATTATCATCCAGTACTTTGTCAATCAGGCTCAGAACCTTGGAAGACAGAATCCTACAGTTCTGGCTTGTGAAAAGAGCAACATGTCCTTTGTCACACATCTGACTGACACTCAACAGATTGTATTTGAGATTCTCCACATGGTTGACATCATCAAATCTAGTATCTCGATTAGACACAAATCCCTTTCCAATGATGTAACCTTTAGCATCATTTCCAAATGAGACAAATCCCTTCTTTGCTTGAGAGTAATCATGAAGAAGAGAGCTGCTCCCAGTCATGTGCATGGATCCTCCACTGTCCACATACCACATGCTTCTTTGGCATGCTGAAGAACCCTGCAAAATCATAAGAAACTAGTTAGCTTTGGAGACCCAAACCTTTTTGGTTTTGGGACTGACTTTATCAACAGATTTAGCCATAGCTGGTTTCTCATGATTAACAGCTGATGAAGATGGAGGTGGTACTGAAATAGATTTGGACCTGGAATTCCTTTTCTGTGGTTTGATCACAGGGGCTTAAGTTGGTTAACTCTCCCCAACAGATGCTGAACCATCATAACAAGTTGTGTCTGATTTGAAGCTCGAGCTTTTAGTTCATTTGACACTCCAGAGCTTGTTTTTGATGAGTTCCTGTGACCCACCATTTCCTCCTTCTTAGATTTCACAGACTTAGTCTTATATTTATCATGAGGAACAATATCAGCTGTCTTCTGATAAACCGCATCCTTCTTAGTGGATTTGGGTAAGGCCTTGGGTTTATCAGGTTGAGATGATTGTGGTACAAACTTGGTCTCAAACTCAGTTTTCATTTTATTTATTTCTAGTTTAATGAGCTCATCCCTTTGGAGTTTTAAACCCTTTTTGTACCAACATTCATCAGATAGATGATTGAATTTACCACAAATTTCACATGGTTTATTCTTCATCTTGGACATCTCTACTGCTGAAGTGAAAACTAAAGAAGGTGTGATCTTCAGTACTTTCTCCTATCAATACTTGGTACTAAAGGATTTGTAACAGATGATGACTGGTAATTCAACTGTTTTCCATTCGTCCTAATAGACCGTTTGATGGATTCCTCAGCAGTTGTTAGTCCTTGTATTTCAACTGATTTGAAATGCTTATCAGATGTTGGGTCTCTTTCAGTACTTGGGGTACATTAAGGAACAACATCTGAAGTAGTCAGCTTCATATGAGTCTCAGTAGTTAGACCATCAGTCAATTTATTTGCTGAGATCTTAACACTGGTTTCATTCTCTGATCTTAGATTATCATAGGAGAATGATTCACACGATAATGCGGTTTGGAGATTGCTTTCACTTTCAGACTTAACTATGGAGTTAGGAGTAAAGTCTGTTGGTGGAGCAGTATGGTTGTAACCAATACCAAACTTCACATTTGAAGCAGTTTGCTTGCTAAGAAGCATTTGAAATCCCTTGCATGATGAGACCCAGCGGTCACACTCAACTTGGGTCACTGCAAGTTTTTCTTTGAGACCTCTGTGGTCTTCCAGAATAACCTCTAGCTTGGCCTTTTCATCATTTAATTGGCATTTAAGCTTATAAATCTCATCACTTTTACTGTTAAGAGCAGACTCATACTCAGCTTTTCTTTTGGAAATGGTTTTCTCAAACCCAAGTTTTTGATTTATTAATGCTACATTTGCCTCTCTAATTGAGACAAAGGTAGCTATGCATGATTCAGAACATAACTTGGCTTTAGCCTCTGAAGATACCTGAGTTACCTGTGAAGATGATGCATTTGAGCAGGAACCCTCAGTAGACTCCAGGTCCATGCGAGCAAGATTTCCAAAAGGATGTTCACCACCATGTTAACTAGCACCGGCATAGTATTGCTCAGTGTGACCAGACAAGTAATCAGGTAAGCTACTCTAGTCAACGACTCCAGGTGTGAAGAAGCTGTGATGAGGTTGTGATTGAGATGGAGATGGTTGAGGTTCTGGTAGTGTATAAGGTTGTGGTACTATAGGAGCTTGAACTTGATTTGACTGTGACATATAATAGCGGGGATAAGGATATGACATTTGACCCTGGGAACAAAATATGCAGGAGATTGAGGGTGTGATGAATGACTAGAACGAGCAGAATGTTGCCCTTTGGATTGTGAATTGTTATTTGGAAAAGTCAAAAAGGGTGCAGAGGTGTTAGATCTAGTTAATCTACACTCTCTTGCAAAGTGTCCAAGCCTGTGGCATTTGTGACACTTCAACTTGCTCTTGTCAAAACCGACTTTGGTTTTGTCAGAGAGTCCAAGAAATTTCCTGCCAGTTCTCTTGTAGAATTTCTGAGATCTGATATTGATCAAGGCCATTTGGCTCAAAATATCCATCTCTTCTAAATCATCATCAGCAATGCCCTTCAAATCATCCATGATAAAGCATAGATTGTCACTATTATTACCAGAATGACAATCAACACTCACAAAGGCATGATTAGAATTGTTTGAGGTGAAATCAATATGCTCATCATAGTGGCATTCTGATCCTGCATACTCTAACTCATGACTTACCAAGGCAGTGTTTCCTGGTACAAAGTCATCAATGAGCTTTCCAGATGATGACAGTTTTCGATTCTGTTCTATCTCTCTCTCAAATGTGAGCATTTTACCACGGAGTTGGGTGAGAGATAGTTTGTCCAAATTTGCACTGGAGCGTAGGACAATAGTATATGTGTACCATCTCTCAGGCAGTGATCTGAGAAATCTATTATTCATCTGGCTATTGGTGTACTCATGTTTGACCATTTTTAATTCAGAGATCAAACAAGAGAACCGCTCAAACTGTTGAGTCAGTGTCTCACCCTTCCTATGAGAGAATGTCTCGTATTGTTGGGCAAGGATTTCTCTATTATTTGCCAAGACCTCATCTGTTCCTCCAAATTTTTCTTTCAAGGCATTCCAGAGGTCATGGGCAGTTTCATAATGCATTAGCCCATAATAGATTTCATTGGGCAGTGCCATGGCCAGAATTCCATGGGCTTTTGCATCAATCTCAAACAATTTCTTATCCTCATCTGAGTATTGCTCCCTCCTCTTCGGAACCATTTGATTGGTTTCCGGGTTATTCACCATAGGCTTGTGTGGACCATGTACCATTGATGTCCAACAACCTGAGCTGTTAACAGACAGGTGATGGAGCATTCGTCGTTGCCATATGTTATACTCACTCCTAACCAGCATTGGAGGCTTGGTTGAGGAACCAGTATTGTGAGGATCATTGGAAGGAGTAGTCATTTTAGGTCCAAATACAATTTAATTCATGCTTTTAAAAGATTTTACACAGACCACAACAGACTTAATGAAAACCAAGAATAAATCTCAGGATGAATGGCCAAAAACACAGAAAATTCAATCTCTATAACCGTTTCTTGCAAAAATGCTAACTCAATCAAACTTGGATCTTGGATAGCAGTTTCAATGATTAATTATTAGATCGATCAATTATTAACCTGCTCTGATACCATTTGACAGGATCAGTGATCTCAAGTTTGATGGATTAGAGTGTAACATAGCGGAATAAGATCAAGAATTAGACAAAATATAGCAAGAATTTGATATTCGTATGCATTAAGAACAAATACGGTTGTAACGGAGAATATATTTCTGTGAAAAGGAATGTTTCAATATATCAAATGTTTCTGCTCAATCATTCACCAATTACAATTAGGTGACACTCCTTATATAGAGTGCAATCACTGCTGATATCACGGGATAGTGACATCCGGCAGATTTATTACAAAAATAAGTAACACTTAACAAACTACTGAAATGTTCACAACTACTGAGAACATATCAGAGAGTGCAAAGCACAAAATATAAAACTACTGATGCTAAACTACTGAAACTAAACTACCGAAAAGGGAAAATATAAAACTACTGAAAGAAATCTGTCACCACTACTGAAGAAGACCTCTTCAGCTGTTGTGACAACGTCTGATAATGGTCTTCAGTACTTGTCTTCAGCACTTGTCTTCAGACTCTTTCTTCAGCACTTGTGTCTTCAGACTTTATCTTCAACACTTGTGTCTTCAGACTGTCTTCAGCTCTTGTGTCTTCAGACTTTGTCTTCAGCACTTGTGTCTTCAGACTTTGTCTTCAGCACTTGTCTTCAGACTTTTTCTTCATAGTTGTGTCTTCAGACTTTGTCTTCAGCACTTGTGTCTTCAAACTGTCTTCAGCACTTGTGTCTTCAGACTTTGTCTTCAGCACTTGTGTCTTCAGACTTTTTCTTCAGCACTTGTGTCTTCAGACTTTGTCTTCAGCACTTGTGTCTTCAGATTGTCTTCAGCTCTTGTGTCTTCAGCAGTTGTTGTGACGTCTGTGGGACTTAAAGGTTTTTCTGATCCGGCTCATTGGTTCTTTTGGTCCAACACAGCGGAACCATGGTTAATAACTTAGTTAATAAACCCAAAATAAACGAGTTTTAACTTGTTTTAACAAAGCAATGATCAAACCCATGAACATAGTATCTTTATATGTGAATAGAAGCTAGCTATGTTAACAAAAACAAAACAATATGGACAACAATGTAGAGGCTGCCCAAAAACTACCTTTCAGGAGTCAAACATGAAATTGAGGATGATATGGATCAAATTGAATGACCAAGGCACCAAGAGAGGTCCTCTCAAGCTTGTATACCCCAAGCTTGATTGCACAACACTTTCTTGTTAGGAAGAAACACACCAAAACCGAAAACTCCTTTCCTTTCAGCTGCTTGTTCGAGAGCTTTAGAGAGAGAGAGGAGAGTTCTTGTCTTTAATTTTTGCATATAATGTGTGTATAGAACATTGAGTGTTTGACTTGTTTAAGTGTGTGTGTGTTTTCAAGGGGAAAAATGGCCAATCCCTTTCCCTTTGGGCGGCCGAAAAATAAAATTAAAAGGGGTTTCCCCCTTTAAAAAAACTGTTAGGATCAGTGATCAACATTTGATTGATTTGAGAGTATAGCAGCGGAATTCAAACAATGATTTAGCCAATTCACAAAAACGAAACGATATTCAATGAAGAACAAAGACGGTTATAGAGAGAGAATTCTACAAATATATTTCATTCAATATTCTCTTTCGTGGTAACAGAATGTCACAATTACAATTAGGTCGACACCTCTTATATAAGAGATGTGACGTCTGCTGATGTCACTTGATAGTGACATCTAACAGAATTATTACAACTGAAACACAACTACTGAAGATGTCAAAACAGCTGACATCTCCTTACAAAAATACTAAGTGTTATCAGTTTCTATAACTATTGAAAAACATAAAACTACTGAAACTACAACGACTGAAGAACAAGCTCTTCAGTCGTTTTACAAAACTACTGAAAGTAAAAACATAAAACTACTGATATTACAACTACTGAAGAAGTACTCTTCAGCTGTTGTGACAAACTACTGAAACTTCAGTACTTGATCTTCAGACTTGAACTTCAGACGTTTCATCAGCTGATGACTTCAGTAGATATCATCAGCTGATGTCTTCAGTCTTTGTACATCAGTTGTTGATCTTCAGCACTTGTAAACTCTTCAGCTGTTGTACTTCAGTACTTTGGTCTTCAGCTTTAGCACTTGTGTTCTTCAGCTGTTCAGCTTCAGCACTTGTGTTCTTCAGCTGTTCAGCTTCAGCACTTGTGTTCTTCAGCTGTTGAAATTCAGTACTTTAGTCTTTAGCTGTTGAAGTCTTCAGCACTTGATCTTCAGCTGTTGAAGTCTTCAGCACTTGTCAAACTGCTGATGAAGCTTTCAGCAGTTGTTGTGATATCGTGTGGGACTTAGAGGTTTTCTGATCTTGGCTCATTGGTTCTTTTGGTCCAACAAACTCCCCCTGAACCAATGCAGCCAAAACCTCTAATTTATTTATTTTCCCACTTATTGTTGGCAGAAAGGTTGGTCTTTTTCCTTCTTGATCAGTAGAGAAGATGACCCATATAAGCTCCGGCCTGGGAAGAAATCACAGATATTTGTTTGGCAAGATATGAATGGGAACTCTGTTTTGGGGAACTGGACACAGAGTTGTTATCCCATTCATGAGATCTACTTCCCGTGTATGAGCCTGTAGGATTCTCTGGTGTAGGCTTTGAGAAACATGATTTGTTCTTCCATGGTTAGGTTCTCGGCTTCACCATCAAACAATCCTTCTCGCCCATACATCTCTGAGATGTACTTGGCATGTTTGCCATTTTTGAGCTCAACTGGTGTAATCTGTGTGTATGCAACTCATCAGGATGATTCCCTTCGAGTAACAGACTGAGCTCATTTTGTTTGAAGTTCTCAAGCCTCTTGTAGACTAACCCCTTTTTAATATTCTGTTCTCTAGCATCTTCTTGGGTGGTTGTTTAGTCTCGTAGGCCTCCTTGAAATCTTCGACAATCTCCCAGGGTGATACAACAAGGGCCACTGTGATCTCCTCATCTACGATCCTCTTGACTTGACCCTTGTATCTCGAAGGAATGTCTTTCTTTACAATCCTGTAGCCACCCTAGGATCAGGCCATACTCTCAACCTTTCCTTCTGATATTGAATGTGTTTGGCGAGAGTGTACAACCTCAGAGCTTCTTTCTGTAGGGTTTGCAAGAACACAAAATCAATGTTTAACCATTTAACTTTAAGAAAAACGCAGCGGACATATATATAGCTTTAAAACCATTTATAAGCTGATATTTCATGTTCTTAGTGTCCATTCAATTGTAGAAATGCAAACCCAAACAAAAGGATCATGTATGTGAATGAAACAAGCTAAGAACATACAAAACCGTACATAAAATCACAGCTAGAACAAGCTGTGACAACTACCTTGTTCCAGCAGCAAATGTCGACCAAAATGGGGTTTTGATGCTTGTTCTTTTGGCCAAGACTCCAATGGAGGACTCCTCAAGCTAGTATACCCCAAGCTTGATGGCAACACCCTTTCTTGTTAGGTAGAATCACCCAAAATCGGCCTCAAAACTCTTCCCTTTCTTGTTAGAATCGTAAGATTGAGAGAGAGAGAGAGAGCAGCCTCTTGCATGTAAAAATCTGTGGTACACCTTTGTGGAGTGTTCAAGACAACAATTAAGTGTTGTGGGTGTCCAAAGCAAGTTTGGTCCAATGGGGAACCAAGGGAGGGCGGCCGAAACTTCAATTTAAAAAAAAAACCCTTCCATTTGATTATCACACATTAACATGTCTTGTGAACTAGACATATAATAAATTGTATGTACAATATATATATATGTATTTACATACTTATACAATTAACCATTTAATTTATAAGTTGTAATTCCCACTATTATTTGATGTCATTTAACTAATTTAAACAACACTTCAAATAATATATTGTTTGAACAAATTATCCTAATAAGTGTTCCCACTCACATGCAACTTATTTAGAAAACCCATTTTCTAAATTGGTGTAAATATTTAATTGCATGATCACATCATCAATTAAATATTAATTGGTGTTTGCCAAACTTGTTATTGGGTATAACCCGACTTGGATCATAACGTACTAACCACATCAATATTCTAAGTGTCTTGGGCACACAGAATCCAACAATCTCCCACTTGCCAAGATTCATAGAAGATTGATGTAAGCAGTAAATACCGCCTAACAACGGTTCACTACCCTTAATACGCATGACTTGTAGCCATTCAATAACATCATCAATTTCAAGTACCCTACTTGAAATGATCTAGGTGAATCAAACATCTATCCTTTTGTTTCAGATGTCATGTTAAATCCAAGAACACAGAATGATCATTTCTTGTTGATTTAACTTATCAGGCCTTAGACATCTAACTCTCAACGAATAAGAGGAACAAATTCCATCTTGACTACATATGTTTCTCACAGACACCTCGTGTCATACCTGAATATACCCTTATGTACTTTCCACTATTTCAGGATAGTGAAGAAGAAGCTCAAGGTGTAACACTTGGTGAATATCAAAACCCAATATGTATCTCAGGTCGGAGGATACCAAATGATATTCGCCTTTACTCAAAATTACTTATGATCAATCAATAAGATTCCATGTAGTAAAATTTGAGATGCGGGTTAGTCCAATATTTGTATCCCACAAATATCTATGAACTTTGGTAGCAACCCATTGCTCTATATTCATCCTTATGAATATCAACCAATCCAAGTTCATAATAGTCTTACCTTCAAACTTGTTCCCACAAGTATGAACGACTACGGACATTTAGAGTAAACATTTTACTCATGGATTAAACATGCTAAAATGGAATATTATTTGAAACATTATAACCAATAACTTTATCAAAAATAGAAAGTTCCACATATCCAAATACAAAATTTACAGATCAAATCCAATCACTAGAATATCGAAGTCCCATGGCACAAGTATGACCTTCATGCTTTGCCTTTTCAAGGAGCTTCGTGAGAGGATCCGAAACGTTTTGATCCGTGTGAACTTTGCGAATACATATCTTTCCCTTTTCAACTTCATCTCGTATGTAGTTGAATCTCCGCTCAATGTGCCTAGTCTTTTGATGAGCACGAGGTTCCTTGATTTGAGCAATCGCACCCTCGTTGTCACAAAAGATCTCTAGGGGGTCCTGAATGGAAGGGACACCCCTAGATCGGCAATGAATTTCTTCAACCATGCAGCTTCTTGGGCTGCCAATGAGGCGGCGACGTATTCTGATTCTGTAGTTGACAGAGCCACCACATCCTGTTTGGAGCTCTTCCAAGAGACAGCTCCTCCATTCAGAATGAAAATGTATCCCGATTGAGACCGTGAATCATCACGATCGGTTTGGAAACTCGCATCCGTGTAACCTTTTACAACGAGCTCCTCGTCACCAGATCCATAGATTAGGAACATATCTCTTGTCCTCCTTAGGTACTTAAGTATGTTCTTAACAGCCATCCAATGACTGTTTCCAGGATTTTGTTGGTAACGGCTTGTCATACTTAAGGCGTATGACACGTCCGGTCGAGTGCATATCATTGCATACATGATGGATCCAATAGCAGATGCGTATGGGATTGCCTTCATTTTATCTTGCTCATCCTTTGAGCTTGGACATTGAGTCGTACTCAACATCGTTCCTCTTTGAATAGGTACGTACCTTTCTTAGAGTTTTCCATCTTGAACCTTTTCAAGATTTTATCAATGTATGCACTTTGATTCAAACCAATCAACCGCCTTGATCTATCCCTATAGATCGTTTTTCCCAGAATATAGGCGGCTTCACCAAGATCCTTGATGGAAAAACAACTTCCAAGCCAGGTTTTTACACCTTCCAAGGTTGGAATGTCATTTCCAATAGTAGTATGTCATCAACATACAATACTAGGAAAGTTATTGTGCTCCCACTAGCCTTCTTATACACACAAGCCTCATCAGCGTTTTTGATGAAACCAAATTTCTTTACTTCCTCATCAAAACGGTGATTCCAGCTTCTCGATGCTTGTTTTAATCCATAATTGATTTCTTTAACTTGCATACTTTATTAGGATGTATTGGATCGACAAAACCTTCAGGCTGAACCATATAGACATCTTCCTCAAGATATCCATTTAGGAAAGCGTTTTGACATCCATTTGCCAAATCTCATAATCATAATGAGCAGCTATGGCAAACAATATCCTTATAGACTTTAGCATCGCAACAGGTGAGAAGGTTTCATCATAATCAACCCCTTGAGTTTGAGTGAAACCTTTTGCTACAAGTCTAGCTTTATAAGTATCCAAGTTTCCATGCATATCCGTTTTCTTCTTCTAAAAACCCACTTACTTCCAACTACCTTGGAATTAAGAGGTGGTACTACAAGTTCCCAACTTGGTTGTCATACATGGATTGCATCTCAACGTTCATGGCTTCTAGCCATTTGTCACAATCCGAATTGGACATTGCATCATGGTATGTGGTTGGTTCATCAGAATCTATCACATAGCATCCATCCATGAAAAATCCATATTTTTCTGGTGGATTACTAGTTCTACCACTTCTGCGAACGTGTTGTGTGTATTGATCAACCACTTGATCATCCTCAACATCCTCATGTTGAGTGCTAGTTTCAACCAAACGCGCATCGGGCTGTGGTTCTTGATCTTCCTCAAGATCCACTATTCTACTGCTAGCTCCTTCCATAAGGAACTTTGCTTCTAAGAACTCACCCTTTCTGGCAACAAACACCTTTTGTTCCATTGGATCATAGAAATAATATCCCATAGAATCTCTAGGATATCCAATAAAGATACACTTGGTGGATCGGACATCCAATTTGTTTAGGGTGGGAGTCTTAACATAAGCCTCACAACCCCAAACCCTTAAGTACGATAGGGATGGAACTCTTCCATGCCATATCTCAAAAGGTGTCCTTTCTACCTTTTTGGTTGGGGCCATATTTAGAATACGGGCCACGGAGAGCAGAACGAAACCCCAAAATGATAGAGGTAATGTGCTTCTAGCCATCATAGATCGGACCATATCCAATAAGGTTCGATTCCTCCTCTCAGACACACCATTATGTTGTGGTGTTCTAGGTGGAGTGAGTTGTGAGACAATCCCACAACTCCTAAGATGATTTTGAAAGGCATCACTAAGGTACTCACCTCCTCTATCGGTACGAAGAATTTAATTGACTTATTGAGTTGATTTTCTACTTCATTCTTGAAGGTTTTGAATATTTCAAAAGCTTCATCTTTGTGCCTCAATAAGTACACATACCCATAGCGACTATAGTCGTCGGTAAAGGTAATGAAGTATCTTTCACCATTCCTAGTCATTGGTTTAAAAGGACCACATACATCCGAATGTATGATTCCTAATAAATCTTTTGCCCTTTCGGTAGTTCCACTAAAGGGTGCCTTAGTCATCTTACCTTGTAAACAAGATTCACAAACATCAAATGAATCACATTCATTTGTTTTTAAAAGACCATTCTTTTGAAGTGTTTGTAAACGATTCTTGTTTATATGACCAAGACGACAATGCCAAAGATAGGTATCACTCAAGTCCAACTTGAGTTTCTTGGTGTTAGTTTGGTACAATGAACTATTTAAAGTATTTTCATGAACCAATTCATAAATACCATTAATTGGAATAGCTTTAAAATAGAACATACCATTTAAAGAAACTGAATATCATTTTCAATAAAAGATAATACATAATCATAATGTCTTAATTGGGATACAGAAATAATGTTCCTAGTCAAACTAGGAGCATACAAAACATTCTTCAAAATAACTTCCAAACCACTTGGAAGTCTTAGGATGTAGTCTCCACGAGCTTCAACTAAGACTTTAGTTCCATTTCCCATGAAGAGGCTAACATCCCCTTGTTTGAAGTCCCTACTTCTTGTGAACCCCTGCAACAAATTGCAAATGTGAGTTCCACATCCGGTATCCAATACCCATGTGTTAGAAGATGTAACATTGAGATCAATATGAATCATGTATATTGTACCTGAGGTCTGCCCGGCATCCCTCTTCGCTTTCAACTCTTGGAGATGGACAGGACAATTCCTTGCCTAATGTCCAATCTCCCCACACTTGAAGCATGGGTCATTAGTAGCAACCTTTTGCTTCTTCTCTTGTGGTTTGGGAGGCACCCTTGCCACCCCTTCCCTTTTCCCCAAGTAGGTCCCTTACCCTTGGCAACCTTTGCCTTGGGTGCGGGACGAGGCCTTTTATTGTTCCCACCTTCATTGATGGTGAGAACGGGTAAAACCCTTTTACCCATGGCCGCCTCGGCCGTTTTGAGCATTGAGTGAAGTTCACCAATGCTTTTGTCCCATGCATTCATGTTGTAGTTCAACACGAATGTCTCGAACCTTTTGGTAAGGCCATTGAGGATCAAATCCGTGGCCAATTCCTTCGAGACGGGACAATTAAGCTCTCGAGTGGTCAATATGACTTTTCATCTTAAGTACATAAGATGAAACAGATTGGTTGTCGTCCATACGACATGCATGGAGTGCTCGAACCGTTTCGAAACGCTCAACCCTCGCTTGCTGTTGGAACGTTTCCTTCAGCTGGGTTATCATGTCATAAGCCCCGTGGTGTTCATACTCCTTTTGGAGATCCAGAGTCATGCTCGCTAGCATGAGACAAGACACTTGGACGGAGTCCTCAGTGTACTTCAGCCAATCATTAAAGGCCTCCTCATCATCCTCGCTAGTGATCGGGGACAGGGTCGTCTAAAACATACGATCGTCTCTCTTGCTTGAGAACAATTCTCAAGTTTCGATACCATCGATGAAGTTGTTATGGTTTAGACGTTCCTTTTGGAGGATCGCTCGTAAAGATTGGTTGGACGCGGAAGAGTTATCGGAATTATCATTATTAGAGGCCATCTACAAAATTTTAACAAAGTTTTATTTAGTATTTTCGATATTATCAATTTTAATAATTAATGCCTATTAAGGTCAATTATATATTAAAATCTAGAACCCAACATTACATTTGAATTGTGGTTAGGTGACCTTTATCCCACGATTTAAATTAATAAGGTGGTCAACGATTGACGGTTGCAACCATTTGCAACTTCTAGAGGTATGGGATCGACTCTTGAACATCATATGTAAAGTCGGCATGTAAATCCCATCAACACCATTTGGAAACCACATTGTAGGTGATCCATTTACATGGTTTGCAAATCAAGACATCCTACTTACACCCACGTGTGAGTTTGCCAAACAAATGGTTAGGTGACCTTTATCCCACAAGTAAGGCATTCTCACCTCAAATCACAAGTTCCCTCAAAATGGTTAGGTGACCTTTATCCCACTAAGAGTTCCCAAGTGACTCAAGTGTTGTGTAAAAGGACGGTGTTGATCTCGTTTATATTTTATTTTTTTTTTAAATTTTAGAGATTTCTTAATTCTAGTTAGGAAAACTCTATGTACTTGTATTTGTATGCTTTCAAATACAAGGTACTCTATGGTTCTTAGATTAAAACCATTTTAATCTTTAAAACATTAAACCATTTTAATAACTTTTATTAACTTTAAAGAACCAACATTTTCAGCTTGTTAAGTTTGTTAATGAGTGTGTGATGAATATTCAAATACAAACCAAACAATCAAACAACAAACAATCAAACAAGCATATATATACAAACATGAGTGCATAACCATAGCTACTAAGTTGACAACACTTGTTTGCCATCACAAGTGTTGTCATAAGGTCAATTCTAAGGTTGAAAACAATCACAAAAGGTAGGTCATCTTGGACCCCACTAGAACTTGCATCCATATGCTTCAAGTTCCATGTCTTTGATGTCCATCTTCGGGTCTTGAACTTGTGCATCTTCCTTTTACAAAATTGTATCCTAATACATTTTTCTAATAAAAGAAATGCACCTAATCTATTACAAACCCAAATGAATGAATAATTACAACCCAAATTGAAACAAAATTACAACCAAATTGAATGAATGAATACAACCAACACAAGCATCCAAACATCACAAGGTCAATGGCTAGGTTATGCACTTTATCATCCAATGATCATAACATCAAAACAACTAATGAAACCCCTTTTAAAACCACCAAATTTCAGCCAACATAAACTGAAATTTTTGGTTTAAATATTGTCCAAACAATCAACACATCAAGATATGTATCTTTCAAGATCTAATCACTAGCATGTGTGATATGACCTTGAAAGTTGGGGAATCATTCAACCAAACAATAACAGCCCAAAACCCCTAAAAAATGTCTATAACATCCTTTAAAACCAATTTTTAAGAACAACACTAGCAAGTCATCCACATAACCGGCTCTAGATGCCATTGTAGGGTTTGCAAGAACACAAAATCAATGTTTAACCATTTAAACTTTCAGAAAAACGCAGCGGACATATATATAGCTTTAAAACCAATTTATAAGCTGAATATTTCATGTTCTTAGTGTCCATTCAATTGTAGAAATGCAAACCCAAAAAAAGGATCATGTATGTGAATGAAACAAGCTAAGAACATACAAACCGTACATAAAATCACAGCTAGAACAAGCTGTGACAACTACCTTGTTCCAGCAGCAAATGTCGACCAAAATGGGGTTTTGATGCTTGTTCTTTTGGCCAAGACTCCAATGGAGGACTCCTCAAGCTAGTATACCCCAAGCTTGATGGCAACACCCTTTCTTGTTAGGTAGATCACCCAAAATCGGCCTCAAAACTCTTCCCCTTTCTTGTTAGAATCGTAAGATTGAGAGAGAGAGAGAGAGAGCAGCCTCTTGCATGTAAAATCTGTGGTACACCTTTGTGGAGTGTTCAAGACAACAATTAAGTGTGTGTGGGTGTCCAAAGCAAGTTTGGTCCAATGGGGAACCAAGGGAGGGCGGCCGAAACTTCAATTTAAAAAAAAACCCTTCCATTTGATTATCACACATTAACATGTCTTGTGAACTAGACATATAATAAATTGTATGTACAATATATAATATATTTATTTACATACTTATACAATTAACCATTTAATTTATAAGTTGTAATTCCCACTATTATTTGATGTCATTTAACTAATTTAAACAACACTTCAAATATATATTGTTTGAACAAATTATACTAATAAGTTGTTCCCACTCACATGCAACTTATTTAGAAAACCCATTTTCTAAATTGGTGTAAATATTTAATTGCATGATGACATCATCAATTAAATATTTAATTGGTGTTTGCCAAACTTGTTATTGGGTATAACCCGACTTGGATCATAACGTACTAACCACATCAATATTCTAAGTGTCTTGGGCACACAGAATCCAACACTTTCTTCATACTAATAATGATGACGAATCAGCATAAGTTTTGTCAATACTTTTCAGCATTTCATCATCATGAAGCTTTTGCTGCTCCTCTTCTTCAATCTTTACTCTCACAGCATCCATCTGTGAGGTGGGAGTGACGGGCATAGGTTTGGCTTTTGCCAATGTTAGAACTGCAGACAGAGGCAGCCATCTTCTTCCACTCTCCTCTTCTTCTTCTTCTTCTAGCCTTAACACCCTTCTCTTCTTCTTCTTAGGTGCATCATCGGTTGTTGGTTTAGATGGTAAGGGAGTTGGTTTTGAGGGTTGAGGAAGTTTGGATTTGGGCTTTGAGATTGGTTTGGAGATTTGAGGGGTAGGCTGTTTTGATGTGGGGTGGAAGGGAAGGTTGTTCCAGCATCTTTGTTGTGAGCTTAGCCTTTGTAAGTCTTGCCATTTCAAACGTTTTTCCAGCCCCAGCCTCATCAAGGGCTTCAATGATAATCCCCTGAAACTGCTCAGACAGACAGATTCTGGTGGCTATAGCCAGAATACTGTCTCTGGTCCATGCGCGAATCTCCATCAATGATCTTCCTAAGTATTTGGCAATGAAACGGATCATGATCTTCATCTCTCCTTTTCCAGTACATCATACAGCCCATCGGGTTTGAATCTCCTCCACTTCCAACTTCCTGATCTCACTATCTAATGTGGCTGTATCAAAACTTGCTTGAAGAGTTGCTCAATGATTTTATCCATGGATCGGCTGTGTGTGTCATCTGCATCTTTTACCAGCTCTTCCAAGGTTTCTTCAGCAGTAGGTTGATCATCAGCACTTTTCTTTCTTTTATAGGTGATCAGTTGTGGTTGCTTTTCTTTTTCCAATTCCTTATCAGTCTCCACATTCACCTCCAACCCCTTTTCCACAACTCTCCCTTCTGTTTCTTTTTCCTCTGTACTCCTCTTTCTTTTTCATTTCACTGACTTAATATCCCCCTTTTTGGTTGCATTGGTTGCAAGGGGTTGATAGCCAGAAAGGTGTTTGCCCACAACCTCCTCTATCAAAGGGTGTATAACTAAGGAAAGCCTCTCATCAATGGATTTAATCACGATGTCAGTGATTATGGGTGTGATGAGAGGGAGGGAATTTTGAAGGACAGCAACTATTTCCTTAGGAGGGTTCTGTTCCTGAGAAATAGTGCCAGAAGCAGAGGCAGGTGGCTTAGTTGTTGGGAGTGGCTCAATGTTTGGAAGACCTTCAGATGAAGGTGCCATCTGTGGGTTTGTGGAGGCATATGGTCTTTGGTCCTTAGAAGTTTTGGCAAGCAGCTCTTTGAGTCTACTCACCTCCTCTTCCAGGATGGTGTTTTGGGCGATTACATCGTAAAAGAAGCCCAGGTCATCATTAGTAGATACTGAATCATCTGACCTCCTGATAGGATCAGGATGAACATGCACTAAGTGTAGCTCAGTTGTAGCATGTGCCCCTTTGTCTTGGTACTGGGGACTTCCTGCCTCATGACTATGTCCGTCATCAGCAGTTGCCTCTGGTAAGTGTTGGATTCTGTATGCCCAAGACACATAGAACATTGATGTGGTTAGTACGTTGTGATCCAAGTTGGGTCATACCCAATAACAAGCTTAGCAAACACCAATTATATTTAATTGATGATATGATCATTCAATTAAATAATTACACCAATTTAGAAAATGGTTTTCTAAATAAATTGTATGTGAGAAAGAACAAATTATGAGGATATTTTGTTCATGTATTATTTGTAATGTTGTTTAATTAGTTAAGCAACATCAAATAATAAAAGTGTGGTGTGTTATATAATTAAAAGGTTAATTATGTAAATATATATATGTTAATCTTTAGTTGTAAAAAGGATTAATGTATAAGGACTTTTAAGAAAAAAAAAGGGAGGGCAACCCTAAGAGGTTCCCCCCCCCCCTTTTTTGTTCCAGCCACTCTTTTCTTTGATTAGAGTCTCTTTGGAGAAAAAGACACACACATCTTCATCCTCTCATCTCACACACATATGGAATGACCAAAGGAGAGAATGGTTCTCTCCCTTTTGAAGAAACTCTCGGCTGAAACATGTTCCAGCAGCATCTTCATGCTCGATTTGGTGCTGGAAGGATGTTCCAGCAGCATCTTCATGGTCGATTTGGTGTCAAACCCTAGCAAAAAATTGTTTCTTGAAGGCTTGTGGGTATGTACACTTGAGGACACCTATTGTTGGTGTTTTGGCCATCCAAGAACCGCCTTTTCTTCATCAAATCGTGTTTTCCAGCAGCCCTACAATCGGTTCTTCAACAGCCACAAAGGTAGTTTGTTGATGTTGTTTTGGTTGTTTTAGCTTGTTGATAACTAGTTTATTCACATACAAATGATCCTATGTCTTTGGGTTTGTTGAAATTAAGTTATGAACATCAATTTTCAGATTACAAATGGTATTTGTTAAATGTTTATCCGCTGCGTTTTTCTTGTTTAAATGGTTAAACAACATTGTTTTGGCCTACAAACCAACATTGGCATCAAGAGCCGGTTATGTGGATGATTAGTTTCATGTGTTCTTGTATAATTGGTTATATAAGGTTAACAACCATTTTAGGGCTGTTTTGTATTGATTTGATGATACCCCAACCTTTCAAGGTATATCAAACATGCTAGTGATTAAACCTTGAAAAGAAAGATATCAATTTGGTTGATTATGTTTTGTTTGGACAAAAGACCCTAGATTTTTGGTTTATGTTGGCTGAAAATTTAGGGTCAATGGGGTTCATTTTGGTTCTTAGTATGATGTATATGGATACATAATTTTAGTGCATAACATAGCCTTGACCTTGGTTATTTTGGGTTTGGTGATTATGGAATTGTCATGTTGATTGTATTCTTTCTTTATGGGTTGTAGTAATTTCTTTTGTGTTTCCATTTGGTTTGTAATTTATTTATTCATTGGCATGTAATAATAGATTAGGAGCATTTTTTCCTTTACTAGAAAATATGTATTAGGATGTATATATTTTGTAAAAGAAGATGCTCGGGAAGGAAGCACAAAAGGAAGACACAAAGGATGGACTTGAAGCATTTGGATGCAAGTTCAAGTGGGGGTCTTTGGAGATCTCATCATTTGTGTTGTGTTGACCCTTAGGATAAGACCTTATGACAACACTTGTGATGGCAAACAGTGTAGTCAACTTAGTGGCTATGGTTATGCACATATGTTTGTATGATTATGCATGCTTGTTTTATGTTGATTGTTTGATATATAAATATGCTTAACAATCTAAATAAATTATGATAACAAGCTGAATTTTATGGTTCCAAATCATTAAGTAATTAATAAAAGGTTATTAAAAGGATTAATGATTTCAAAATAAAAGAGGTTTTATTAAAAGAGAACCATAGGGTACCATGTATTTGAAAGCATGCAATTACAAGGTACATAGTGTTTTCAAAGTCTAAAATTAATGGAAACTTCAAACCCTTTGGTAACAAGTCTAACACCATCCTTTTACACGACACTCGAATCACTTGGGAACTACTTGTGGAAAGGTCACCTAACCACTTGTAGGGAACTTGTGTCCTTGAGGTGAGTCTAACATATTTAGGGATAAAGCTCACCTAACCGCTTATATGTAAAAACTCACACGTGTGTGTAAGTAGGACTACTTGAATTGGAAACCATGTGCTTAGGGTCACGAAGCATGGCCTACAATGGTGTTGATGGGATTAAACATGCCGACTAAAACATAGATGTTTAAACCGATCCCATAAGACTAGAAGTTGCAATAGGTTGCAATTGTCAACTGTTGACTACCTTGTTAATTTAAATAATGGGATAAGGTCACCTAACCATCATTTAAATGTAACGTGGATTCTAGATTTTAATTGTAATTGTTATGAGACATTAAGGGTATTAACGATTAAAATAAATTCATGAGAAATACTAATATGAACTTTGTCAATATTGTAATGATGACCTCTAACTATAATGCTACCACCCCGATCGTCCTTTCCCTATCACTGAGATCTATTCTCGAGAGGGATAGTCCTAACCATAATTATCTTATGGACTCATTTTGAAAATGAGAATCGTTCCCAAGAATGAGTAAAGGTCTATGTCCTTGGCGATCCCATACCTCCCAACCACGCTGTTGAGTTATGGCCTTTTGACGATTGAGTTAAGCACACTTAGGATTCTGTGCAAGCATCCGATCTCATGTTGGGATATGATTCCCAGACCCAAAAGGGTTTGGAGCCTCATGGAGCACATGACATGTTAATCTAAAAGGGAAATGTTCCTTCCACAAACTTAATAAGATTGCTTGAAACGGTTAAAGCACTTATACTTGTCATGACGGGTTTGCTAGAACATAAATCCATGTTTAACCTTTTAAACATTCTGAAAAACGCAGCGGAAATATGGCTTTTAAAACGATTTTTAAAGCTGAAAATCTTATCTTCTATATGTTCATATGTTATGAAAAACAAACCCAAATCATGAGGATCATTCTTATGTGAATGGACAAGCTATTGCAATACATAAACGTACATAAAATCACAGCTTGAACAAGCTGTGACAACTACCTTGTTCCAGCACCAAATGTCGACCAAAATGGATGTTTGATGCTTGTTCTTTTGGCCAAGACTTCAAGGAGGAGTCCTCAAGTACTTATACCCCAAGCCTTGTGAAGCATACACAACTCTTGCTAGGGAGAGATCACCAAATCAAGACAAAAACTCCCAAAAAACTGCTGTTGAGCCGAGAGACCAAGAGAGAGGTTTTGAGAGTTTTTTTTTCTTTCAAAGTTGCATGTAAATTGTGTGGTTCATCAGATTTTTGAGTCCAAGACTCAATTAAGTGTGTGTTGGTGGTCAAAACAAGTTTGGTCCAATAGAATGAGAGGGGAGGGGCGGCCAAAAAGGGGTTTAAAACCCTTTTCCCTCTCAAAGCTATCACACATTAAAATGTCACTTATACTAGACATACAATTATTGTATGTACAAGATATATAAATGTAATTACATACTTATAAAATTAACCATTTATTTATAAGCTGTAATTTCTCACTTAATATTTGGTGTCATCTAACTAATTTAAACAACACATCAAATAATATTGTTGAACAAAATATCCTAATAAGTTGTTCCCACTTACATGCAACTTATTTAGAAAACCCTATTTTCTAATTGGTGTAAATATTTAATTGCATGATCACATCATCAATTAAATATTTAATTGGTGTTGCCAAGCTTGTTGTTGGGTATAACCCGACTTGGATCATAACGTACTAACCACATCAATATTCTAAGTGTCTTGGGCACACAGAATCCAACAATCTCCCACTTGCCCAAGATTCATAGAAGATTGATGCAAGCAGTAAATACCACCTAACAATGGTTCACTACCCTTAATACGCATGACTTGTAGCCATTCAATAACATCATCCCTTTCAAGTACCCTACTTGAAATGATTTAGGTGAATCAATCATCTATCCTTTTGTTTCAGATGTCATGTCAAATCCAAGAACACAGAATGATCATTTCTTGTTGATGTAACTTATCAGGCCTTAGACATCTAACTCTCAACGAATAAGAGGACAAATTCCATCTTGACTACATATTTCTCACAGACACCTCATGTCATACCTGAATATACCCTTATGTACTGTCCACTATTTCAGAACAGTGAAGAAGAAGCTCAAGGTATAATACTTGGAATATCAAAACCAATATGTATCTCAGGTCGGAGGATACCAAATGATATTCGCCTTTACTCAAATTACTTATGATCAATCAATAAGATTCCATGTAGTAAAATTTGAGATGCGGGTTAGTCCAATATTTGTATCCCACAAATATCTATGAACCTTGGTAGCAACCCATTGCTCTATATTCATCCTTATGAATATCAACCAATCCAAGTTCATAATAGTCTTACCTTCAAACTTGTTCCCACAAGTGTGAACGACTACGGACATTTAGAGTAAACATTTTACTCATGGATTAAACATGCTAAATTGGAATATTATTTGAAACATTATAACCAAATAATTTTATTCAAATAATAGAAAGTTCCACATATCCAAATACAAAATTTACAGATCAAATCCAATCACTAGAATATCGAAGTCCCATGGCACAAGTATGACATTCATGCTTTGCCTTTTCAAGGAGCTTCGTGAGAGGATCCGCAACGTTTTGATCCGTGTGAACTTTGCGAATACATATCTTCCCTTTTCAACTTCATCTCGTATGTAGTTGAATCTCCGCTCAATATGCCTAGTCTTTTGATGAGCACGGGGTTCCTTGATTTGTGCAATCGCACCCTCGTTATCACAAAAGATCTCTAGGGGGTCCTGAATGGAGGGGACAACCCCTAGATCGGCAATGAATTTCTTTAACCATGCAGCTTCTTGAGCTGCCAATGAGGCGGCGACATATTCTGATTCTGTAGTTGATAGAGCCACCACATCCTGCTTGGAGCTCTTCCAAGAGACCGCTCCTCCATTCAGAATGAAAATGTATCCCGATTGTGACCGTGAATCATCACGATCGGTTTGGAAACTCGCATCCGTGTAACCTTTTACAACGAGTTCCTCGTCACCAGATCCATAGATCAGGAACATATCTCTTGTCCTCCTTAGGTACTTAAGTATGTTCTTAACAGCCATCCAATGACTGTTTCCAGGATTCTGCTGGTAACGGCTTGTCATGCTTAAGGCGCATGACACGTCCGGTCGAGTGCATATCATTGCATACATGATGGATCCTATAGCAGATGCGTATGGGATTGCCTTCATTTTATCTTGCTCTTCCTTTGAGCTTGGACATTGAGTCGTACTCAATATCGTTCCTCTTTGAATAGGTACGGTACCTTTCTTAGAATTCTCCATCTTGAACCTCTTCAAGATTTTATCAATATATGCACTTTGATTCAAACCAATCAACCGCCTTGATCTATCCTATAGATCTTTATTCCCAGAATATAGGCGGCTTCACCAAGATCCTTAATGGAAAAACAACTTCCAAGCCAGTTTTTTACACCTTCCAAGGTCGGATGTCATTTCCAAATAGCAGTATGTCATCAACATACAATACTAGGAAAGTTATTGTGCTCCACTAGCCTTCTTATACACACAACCTCATCAGCGTTTTTGATGAAACCAAATTTCTTTACTTCCTCATCAAAACGGTGATTCCAGCTTCTCGATGCTTGTTTCAATCCATAGATTGATTTCTTTAACTTGCATACTTTATTAGGATGTATTGGATCGACAAAACCTTCAGGCTGAACCATATAGACATCTTCCTCAAGGTATCCATTTAGGAAAGCGGTTTTGACATCCATTTGCCAAATCTCATAATCATAATGAGCAGCTATGGCAAACAATATCCTTATAGACTTTAGCATCGCAACAGGTGAGAAGTTTCATCATAATCAACCCCTTGAGTTTGAGTGAAACCCTTTGCTACAAGTCTAGCTTTATAAGTATCCAAGTTTCCATGCATATCGGTTTTCTTCTTGAAAACCCACTTACTTCCAACTATCTTGGAGTTAAGAGGTGGTACAACCAAGTCCCATACTTGATTGTCATACATGGATTGCATCTCAACGTTCATGGCTTCAAGCCATTTGTCACAATCCGTGTTGGACATTGCATCATGGTATGTGGTTGGTTCATCAGAATCTATCACATAGCATCCATCCATGAAAAATCCATATCTTTCTGGTGGATTACTAGTTCTACCACTTCTGCGAACGTGTTGTGTGTATTGATCAACCACTTGATCATCCTCAACATCCTCATGTTGAGTGCTAGTTTCAACCAAACGTGCATCGGGCTGTGGTTCTTGATCTTCCTCAAGATCCACTGTTCTACTGCTAGCTCCTTCCATAAGGAACTTTGCTTCTAAGAACTCACCCTTTCTGGCAACAAACACCTTTTGTTCCATTGGATCATAGAAATAATATCCCATAGAATCTCTAGGATATCCAATAAAGATACACTTGGTGGATCGGACATCCAATTTGTTTGGGGTGGGAGTCTTAACATAAGCCTCACATCCCCAAACCCTTAAGTACGATAGGGATGGAACTCTTCCATGCCATATCTCAAAAGGTGTCCTTTCCACCTTTTTGGTTGGGGCCATGTTTAGAATACGGGCCGCGGAGAGCAAAGCGAAACCCCAAAATGATAGAGGTAATGTGCTTCTAGCCATCATAGATCGGACCATATCCAATAAGGTTCGATTCCTCCTCTCAGACACACCATTATGTTGTGGTGTTCCAGGTGGAGTGAGTTGTGAGACAATCCCACAACTCCTAAGATGATCTTGAAAAGCTTCACTTAGGTATTCACCTCCTCTATCGGTACGGAGAACTTTAATTGACTTGTTGAGTTGATTTTCTACTTCATTCTTGAAGATTTTGAACATTTCAAAAGCTTCATCTTTGTGCCTTAATAAGTACACATACCCATAGCGACTATAATCGTCGGTAAAGGTAATGAAGTATCTTTCACCATTCCTAGTCATTGGCTTAAAAGGACCACATACATCCGAATGTATGATTCCTAATAAATCCTTTGCCCTTTCGGTAGTCCCACTAAAAGGTGCCTTAGTCATCTTACCTTGTAAACAAGATTCACAAACATCAAATGAATCATATTCATTTGTTTTTAAAAGACCATTCTTTTGAAGTGTTTGTAAACGTTTCTTGTTTATATGGCCAAGACGACAATGCCAAAGATAGGTATCACTTAAGTCCAACTTGAGTTTCTTGGTGTTAGTTTGGTACAATGAACTATTTAAAGTATTTTCATGAACCAATTCATAAATACCATTAATGGGAATAGCTTTAAATAGAACATTCCATTAAAAGAAACATGGATATTTTCCTCAACGAATGATAATATATCCAAATTGTTTTAACAGGGCTACAGAGATAATATTCCTAGTCAAACTAGGAGCATACAAAACATTGTTCAAAATTACTTCCAAACCATTTGGAAGTTTCAAGATGTAGTCACCACGGCTTCTACTTGAACTTTAGCCCCATTGCCCATGTAGAGGCTCACATCCCCTTTCTTGAAGTCACTACTTCTTTTGAACCCCTGCAACAAATTGCAAATGTGAGTTCCACATCCGGTATCTAATACCCATGTGTTAGAGGATATCATGTTTAATCAATATGGATCATGTATATTGTACCTGAGGTCTGCCCGGCATCCTCTTTGCTTTCAACTCTTGGAGATGGACGGGACAATTCCTTGCCCAATGTCCAATCTCCCCACACTTGAAGCATGGGTCATTAGTGGCAACCTTTGCCTTTTCTCTTGTGGTTTGGGTGGCACCCTTGCCACCCCTTTCCCTTTTCCCCAAGCGGTCCCTTACCCTTGGCAACCTTTGCCTTGGGTGCGGGACGAGGCCTTTTATTGTTCCCACCTTCATTGATGGTGAGAACGGGTAAAACCCTTTTACCCATGGCCGCCTCGGCCGTTTTGAGCATTGAGTGAAGCTCACCAATGCTTTTGTCCCAAGCATTCATGTTGTAGTTCAACACGAATGTCTCGAACCTCTTGGTAAGGCCATTGAGGATCAAATCCGTGGCCAATTCCTTCGAGACGGGACAATTAAGCCTCTCGAGGCGGTCAATGTGACTTTTCATCTTAAGTACATAAGATGAAACAGATTGGTTGTCGTCCATACGACATGCATGGAGCGCTCGAACCGTTTCGAAGCGCTCAACCCTTGCTTGCTGTTGGAACGTTTCCTTCAGCTGGGTTATCATGTCATAAGCCCCGTGGTGTTCATACTCCTTTTGGAGATCCGGAGTCATGCTCGCTAGCATGAGACAAGACACTTGGACGGAGTCCTCAGTGTATTTTCAGCCAATCATTAAAGGCCTCCTCATCATCCTCGCTAGGTTGATCGGGCAGGGTCGTCTAAAACATACGATCGTCTCTCTCTCTGCTTGAGAACAATTCTCAAGTTTCGATACCAATCGATGAAGTTGTTATGGTTTAGACGTTCCTTTTGGAGGATCGCTCGTAGGGATTGGTTGGACGCGGATGAGTTATCGGAATTATCATTATTAGAGGCCATCTACAAAATTTAACAAAGTTTTATTTAGTATTTTCGATATTGTAATTTTAATAACATGTCTTACAAGACTTTTCATATTAAAATCTAGAACCCAATATTACATTTAAATTGTGGTTAGGTGACCTTTATCCCACGTTTTAAATTAATAAGGTGGTCAACGTTTGACGATTGCAACCATTTGCAACTTCTAGAGGTATGGGATCGACTCTTGAACATCATATGTAAAGTCGGCATGAAAATCCCATCAACACCATTTGGAAACCACATTGTAGGTGATCCATTTAACATGGTTTGCAAATCAAGACATCCTACTTACACCCACGTGTGAGTTTGCCAAAACAAATGGTTAGGTGACCTTTATCCCATAAGTAAGGCATTCTCACCTCAAATCACAAGTTCCCTCAAAATGGTTGGGTGACCTTTATCCCACTAAGAGTTCCCAAGTGACTCAAGTGTTGTGTAAAACGGTGTTGATCTCGTTTAAAATATTAGAGATTTCTTAATTCTAGTTTAGAAATCCTATGTACTTGTATTTGCATGCTTTCAAATACAAGATACCTTATGGTTCTTTGATTAAACCAATTTTAATCTTTAAAGTCATTAAACCATTTTAATTACTTTTATTAACTTTTAAGAACCAACAATTTTCAGCTTGTTAAGTTTGTAATGAGTTTGTAATGAATATCCAAGTACTAACCAAACAATCAAACAACAAACAATCAAACAAGCATATATATATACACAATGAGTGCATAACCATAGCTACTAAGTTGACAACACTTGTTTGCCATCACAAGTGTTGTCATAAGGTCTTTTCTAAGGTTGAAATCAACACAAAATCCAGGTCATCTTAGACCTCACTTGAACTTGCATCCATGCTTCAAGTTCCATGTCTTTGATGTCCATCTTTGGGTCTTGAACTTGTGCATCTTCCTTTTACAAAATTGTATCCTAATACATTTTTCTAATAAAAGAAATGCACCTAATCTATTACAAACCCAAATGAATGAATAATTACAACCCAAATGAATGAATAATTACAACCCAATTGAATGAAAGAATACAACCAACACAAGCATCCAAAACATCACAAGGTCAAAGGCTAGGTTATGCACACTATCATCAAATGATCATAACATCAAAACATATAATGAACCCCTTTTAAAACCACCAAATTTCAGCCAACATAAACTGAAATTTTTGGTTTTAAACATTGTCTAAACAATCAACACATCAAAATATGTATCTTTCAAGATCTAATCACTAGCATGTGTGATACGATCTTGAAAGTTGGGGAATCATTCAACCAAACAATAACAGCCCAAAATCAGTCTATAACTAGTTTATAATCATGCTTTAAAACAAATTTTAAAGACAAAACAAGCAAGTCATCCACATAACCGGCTCTTGATGCCATTGACGGGTTTGCTAGAACACAAAATCCATGTTTAACCTTTTAAACATTCTGAAAAACGCAGCGGAAATATGGCTTTTAAAACGATTTTTAAAGCTGAAAATCTTATCTTCTATTGTTCATATGTTATGAAAAACAAACCCAAATCATGAGGATCATTCTTATGTGAATGGACAAGCTATGCAATACATAAACGTACATAAAATCACAGCTTGAACAAGCTGTGACAACTACCTTGTTCCAGCACCAAATGTCGACCAAAATGGGATGTTTGATGCTTGTTCTTTTGGCCAAGACTTCAAGGAGGAGTCCTCAAGTGCTTATACCCCAAGCCTTGTGAAGCATACACAACTCTTGCTAGGGAGAGATCACCAAATCAAGACAAAAACTCCTTCAAAACTGCTGTTGAGCCGAGACCAAGAGAGAGGTTTTGAGAGTTTTTTTCTTTCAAAGTTGCATGTAATGTGTGGTTCATCAGATTTTTGAGTCCAAGACTCAATTAAGTGTGTGTTGGGGTCAAAACAAGTTTGGTCCAATAGAATGAGAGGGGAGGGGCGGCCAAAGGGGTTTAAAACCCTTTCCCCTCTCAAAGCTATCACACATTAAAATGTCACTTATACTAGACATACAATTAATTGTATGTACAAGATATATATGTAATTACATACTTATAAAATTAACCATTTAATTTATAAGCTGTAATTTCTCACTTAATATTTGGTGTCATCTAACTAATTTAAACAACACATCAAATAATATTGTTGAACAAAATATCCTAATAAGTTGTTCCCACTTACATGCAACTTATTTAGAAAACCCATTTTTCTAAATTGGTGTAAATTTAATTGCATGATCACATCATCAATTAAATATTTAATTGGTGTTTGCCAAGCTTGTTGTTGGGTATAACCCGACTTGGATCATAACGTACTAACCACATCAATATTCTAAGTGTCTTGGGCACACAGAATCCAACATGTCACTGAAAAGACCCAGCAATATCATCTTATATATCCTAAGATAAAAGCCATATGATAGCCCTCAAGATGTTTACTGTCCTGTCTCAAAGTATTTGGCCAAGGATTTTTTCCTTGATGCCCAACTAAAGGGTTGAGACATTCATAATAAACCGTATATGAAACGGATGGGCCAGAGCAATCGTTGAACCAGCAATGCTCAACAACCGAGGCGTATAAGTAGAGAGGTTCTACCTATTCTCTCATCAATAACGGAGGCTATAGAATGGCCCATCCACCTAAAGCAATTATTGCTAAAGGAAAGGACTACGTCAAAGCAAAGGTTATGCGAACCTCAAAACCTAACTTATGAATCCTATTTACGAGAACATCCATGCTTTGAGTATGGAGATAATAGACTAGAAAAAGTATTGTCCCCTCTACCTCAAGGATTGAAACCAGAAGGGTTTTGGGCAAACCTCAAATACAACTCCATGATTCTACTCTGTTTAAGCCATTTCTTCAATCACATGGGTATTGGATACCGGATGTTAGACTCATACTGCAATTGTTGCAAAGGGTTTCAAAGAAATGTCCGCTTCAAGAAGGGCAACTCTATTTTGAGACCTTCAATGGTTTGGAAGTTGTTCTCAAAACATTTTGTATGCACCTAGTTGACTAGGAACATAATTATTGTTTCCTATTAAAAAATATGATCATGATTCAAAGTTTGTAAATATGGTATTGAGTTTTGAATGATGTATATCATTTTAAAGATATCCTTTTAATGATATCCATGAATTGGTTCATGATAAATCATCCAATTATAACTCATTGGTACACATTCAGCATAAAGAAACTTAAATGGGTTTAAGTTATTACTATCTTTGACATTGTCGTCTTGGTCACATTAACCAGAATTGGATTCAAACACTTCAAAAGAATGGTCTTTTGGAAACAAATGAAAATGTTCATTTGAAAAGTATGAGCCAAAGACTATTAGGAATGATACATTTGGATGTATATGATCCTTTTAAGACAATGTCTAAGACTGGTGAAAGATACTTCATTATTGTTACCGACGATTACAGTCGCTATTATTGTGTGCACTTGATGGCACATAAGTATGAAGCTTTTGAAATGTTCAAAATCTTCAATAATGAAGTAGAAAATCAGCTCCGTATAGTTATCTATGCTCTTCATTCAGATAAAGGAGAAACTAAACAATATTGGATATGGTTCAATTTATTGCGGCTATGAACTTACCACCTTTATCATTTTGGGGTTTCACATCGCTCTCTAAGGCTCATATTATGAATATGACCCGGACAAAGAGAGTGTGTATTCATTTAGAATCCAAAGAGACTGTATAAGATACCGTTCTTTGACTCAACGAATCAGAAGTATTTATTGCTCCAAAGTCTATGGTTCTTGAAACCAAGTCCTTTATGGAAGGAATGACGTATAGAACTGTGGAACTTGATAAGGATCAAAATCCACAAGGCGATACACATTTGATTGACACTAGCAATCAGCAGGAGGTTGTTGATGAAGATCAAGAGGTTGATCAACCACACAAAACGTTCACAAATCTGGTAGAGTTAGTATTCCATCTGAAAGATAAGGATATTTCATGAAGGATGCTATGTGGTTATACCCTATTGGCTAACCATACACCAAGATGTTATGTCCAATTTGGATTGGGACAAATGGCTAGAGGCCATGAACGTAAGGATGCAATTCATGTATAAACAACCAAGTTTTGGCAATTGGTTGAACCTCCACTTAACTCCAAAACCGGTTGGATACAAGTGGGTTCTCAGGATGAGAACAAATATACATGGACACTTAAATACTTATAAGTCAAGACTTATAGCATAAGGTTTTCATCAAACTCAATTGGTTGATTATGATGAAAGTCTTACGCCCGTGGCAATGCTAAGGTCGATTAGGATGTTAAGTGCCATAACTGCACATTTTGATATGAGTTTTGGCAATGGATGTCAAAACCGCTTTCCTTAATGGACATCTCGTAGAGACTGTCCACATAGTTCAGCATGAAGGTTTTGTCGATCCGCGACATCCCAATAAAGTATACAAGTTAAAGTGATAGATCTATGGATTGAAACAAGCATCAAAAGGTCATGTATATATATGAAAGCTAGTGGGAGCATAATTGTACTTTCAACATTGTATTCCAACCATGGAAGGTGTTAAAACCTTGCTTGAAGATATTTTTCATAAAGAATCTCATTTAAACCACCCATATTTTGGAATAAGGATCTATAAGATAGATCGAGGTGGTTGATAGGCTAAACCAAAGTGCAATATTAATAAAATCTTGAAAAGGTTCAAGATGGAAAACTCTTGGAAAGGTACGGTACCTATTCAAAGAGAGACAATGATAGACTATGTCTCAATGTCGAAGCTCATAGGATGAGCAAAAACAAATGAAGGATAATCCCATACGCATCTGCTATAGGATCCGTCATTTCTCTAATGATATGCACTAACACGGACGTGTCATGCTTATCAGGTTGACAAAGTAGATACAATAGAAATAACCATCGGGTGGCTGTTAAAAGTATATTGAAATACCTTAATAGGACAAAGGATATATTTCTAATATACGGATCTGTTTAAAAGGAAGTCCATGTAAAGGGTTACACTGGTGCGGGCTCTCAAAACTGATCCATATGGTTCTCGACCATCAATCAGGTGTACTTCCATTATGAATGGAGGTGTGGTATCCTTAAAGTGTTCAAAGCAGGACACGGTAGCATTATTCACTCTCTAAAATCCGAATACATAGCCCCTTCATTAGCAACTTTGGAAGCTGCATGGATAAGTTTGTCCATTTCTTATCTAGGGGTGGTCTCTACCATTCAAGACTCCCTAGAGATCTTGGTAAATACGTGGGTGGGATTGCTCAAATCAAGGAACCCCGTACTCATCAAAGACTAAGCACCTTGAGTGGAGATTCAACACATCATAAGGGATGAAGTTGAAAAGGGTAAAGATATGTATTCGTAAAGTTCATTAAGATCAAAACGTTACGAATCCACTCACGAAGCTCCTTGCGAAGGCAAAGTATGAGGGTCAATACTTATCCGTTAGGACTTCGATATTCTAGTGATTGGAATTGATCTATTTAGTATTTAATGTATGGAACAATTGTAATTTTGACCTTTTGAGTCGTGTTCCCTTTTAGCATGTTTACATCCATGAATATGTTTATTATTCTAAATGTCCGTAGTCGGTCATATTTGTGGGAACAAATATGAATATGAGACTATTATGAACATGGATTGGTAGATATTCATAAGGTATGAATATAGAGCAATTGGTTGCTACCAAGGTTCATAGATATTTGTGGGATGCAAATATTGGGCTGACCGCATCTCAATTTTACTACATGGGATCTTCTAGATTGATCATAAGTAAATTTGAGTAAAGGCGAATATCATTTGGTGTCCTCTGACCTGAGATACATATTGGGTTTTGATATTCACCAAGTGTTATACCTTGAGCTAGTTCTTCACTGCTCTGAAATAATGGTCAGTACATAAGGCTATGTTTGGGTACAACATAAGGTGATTGTGAGAAACGTATGTAGTCAAGATGGAATTGTTCCTCTTATTCGTTGAGAGCATGATGTCTAAGGCCTGATTAAGTTAAATCAACAAGGAATGATCATTCTGTGTCTTGGATTTAACATGACATCTGTAACAAAAGGATAGATGATTGATTCACCTAAATCATTTCAAGTTGGATACTTGAAGGGGATGATGTTATTGAATGGCTTTAAGTCATGCGTATTAAGGGTAGTAAACCGTTGTTAGGCGGTATTTACTGCTTGCATCAATCTTCTATATATGTTGTGCAAGTGGGAGATTGTTGGATTCTGTATGCCCAAGACACATAGAACATTGATGTGGTAGTACGTTGTGATCCAAGTCGGGTCATACCCAATAACAAGCTTAGCAAACACCAATTAATATTTAATTGATGATATGATCATTCAATTAAATAATTACACCAATTTAGAAAATGTGTTTTCTAAATAAATTGTATGTGAGAAAGAACAATTATGAGGATATTTCTTCATGTATATATTTGTAATGTTGTTTAAATTAGTTAAGCAACATCAAATAATAAAAGTGTGTGTGTGTTATATAATTAAAAGGTTAATTATGTAAATATATATATGTTAATCTTTAGTTGTAAAAAGGATTAATGTATAAGGACTTTTAAGAGAAAAAAAAAGGGAGGGCAACCCTAAGAGGTTCCCCCCCCCTTTTTGTTCCAGCCACTCTTTTCTTTGATTAGAGTCTCTTTGGAGAAAAAGACACACACATCTTCATCCTCTCATCTCACACACATATGGAATGACAAAGGAGAGAATGGTTCTCTCCCTTTTGAAGAAACTCTCGGCTGAAACATGTTCCAGCAGCATCTTCATGCTCGATTGGTGCTGGAAGGATGTTCCAGCAGCATCTTCATGGTCGATTTGGTGTCAAACCCTAGCAAAAATGGTGTTTCTTGAAGGCTTGTGGGTATGTACACTTGAGGACACCTATCGTTGGTGTTTTGGCCATCCAAGAACCGCCTTTTCTTCATCAAATCGTGCTTTCCAGCAGCCCTACAATCGGTTCTTCAACAGCCAACAAAGGTAGTTTGTTGATGTTGTTTTGGTTGTTTTAGCTTGTTGATAACTAGTTTATTCACATACAAATGATCCTATGTCTTTGGGTTTGTTGAAATTAAGTTATGAACATCAATTTTCAGATTACAAATGGTATTTGTTAAATGTTTATCCGCTGCGTTTTTCTTGTTTAAATGGTTAAACAACATTGTTTTGGCCTACAAACCCAACAGTAAGGACTTAGTAATGGTACCAACTACAACCTGATCATTTGCTGACACAGGAGAGGTGGCAGCCTTACCAGAAGTTCCAAACTCCATTGCTACACTAGGAGAAGGAACATTGTAACCCCTATGTTGTGGGTTCTGAGCTGCACTTTGATCCTCCCCCTCAATGGTAGAGGTGTTCCCAATAGTAATTGGTATCTGGGGAGGGGGTGAGGAGTGCAACTGAGTCAGCACTTGTGCAACAAGCAATGTAGGACTTTGGGGGGCGGTTGCATGGGGTGAAGGGATAGAAGTAATGTGCACCTGGGGAGGAAGGTGCTCTTCAATGGCAAACTCCTCAAGTGAGGAAGATCCCAGATGTGTGGGTACCCCTTGTGTGGTTGCTGCAGGCTCCTGTTGAGAGAAATCCTGAGCGGCTATGGCTGGAAGAGTCCTTATATCCACTAGGGGGTTATAACCAGTGGATATATCCTGCGTTTGTGTTGCAGGGGCATCCTCAGGGGACTCATTTCCTGAGTAGCCGTTTGGGTTTCTTTTTAGTGGGTTTGGTGGGGACTTTTGATTTGGAGGTGGTGGCTGTGGGTTCCAGCTGCGTGGGTTTGCACAGCTTGGCAGCCAGTTTTAGTGAGTGGTCAGAGTTGTGCCGGGAGTATACTTCAGGCAAAACAGCCATAGCAGGGACTCCCAGGCCAACAAGTCCCTCAGCTTGAAGCTGGTTTGTAATTATGGCCATTATGAACCGCGAATATAATATCCAACGGTTAGCAGTTAGTTTTTGAGCCATATCCTTGAGCTCTGAAAATATTATTTCTGAAAAATTTAAAGGCTGTTGCTTAAGAATGTATACATTACCTGCTGCCACTTTGTAGACATTTGATCCCAAGACGAAGTCTAGGAGCCAAACAGACATTTACCATGTGAAAGATTAGACGTTCAGCGTCATGGAAATGTTTCTTCAGTATAGTGGAGGCACTAAGGTTGCCCTGATATCCATGGTGGGCAAAGGATAAATCAGTTGTGCCCTTTGGATATCCAAAAGGAGAAGTGGCATCATCCAGGTGTAGAGTTTGACTAAGTATTTCGGGAGTGATGACCACTTCGTTATTGTTGACGACCGACCGGAGAGACGCTGTGTTGTTCTCCCCAGTGGTGAGGGTGACGTTCATCCAAAAATGTTTGAGGGATTTGGCATGAAGGATTGGATTGAGAAGAAATGCCGTTTTGTATTGTGACTGGACCATAAGATCAATAGCATTATCGAACTTAGCCCAGAATGGCGATTTGGTGAGGTAAGCTACACAGTTGTGTCGCGGTTTGATTTGCATGGACGCCATTTAGAAGAGAGAAGTTTTGGAGAAATGAACGTTAGGTTTGAAGAAGATGAAGCTTTGAAGGATTAGGTCAGGGATATTTATAGGGTACGGGTTAGAAAACGACTGAAGGATTTGGTGTTAGTCATCAGTAGTTTTGAACGACTGTTGACATGGTATTACCCTTTCAGACGTTGAAACAACTGAAGTCGTGGTGTTAGGCATCAGTAGTTAGAAAACTACTGAAAGCCATGGTTTTGACTTCAGATGATGAAACAACTGAGGACTTGGTGTTTGTCATCAGTAGTTGTGAAACTACTGAAGACAGTGGTTTTGTCATCAGTTGTTGTAAACAGCTGAAGACTTGGTATTAGTCATCAGTAGTTATAAAACTACTGAACACATGGTTTTGCTTTAGTTGTTTAGAATGAAACAGCAGTTGTAGAAACAACTGAAGAGAAAGTTCTCTTCAGTAGTTTTCGTCAATTCATAGCCTTTCAGCTGCTTCATACTGTCCACAACACTTACTCATCAGACTTTGCGTCTGCTTTTCAGGTGTTTCATAGGACGTCAGTACTTATCTGTTTATACTGATTTCAGTAGTTGTAACTACATCAGTAGTTGTAACTACATCAGTAGTTTGGAACAGATAAAGTACTTCAGTACTTGTGAGGCATTTAGCCGTCAGTAGTTATAAAAACGACTGAAGGTGAAAGGACTCATCAGTACTTTTATGTGACATGGGTACCAATGATCATAAGTAATTAGTACTGAAATCATCAATAGTTGTCACTTATTCTAGCTGCAGCATACCAAGCCTTAACACAAGGTTTCGGAAAGTAGAACTATCCAAAGGCTTAGTAAAAATATCTGCAAGCTCATTAGCACTAGGCACAAACTTAGGATCAATCAGACATTTTTCAAAGCAATCCCGAATAAAATGATGTCTGATCTCTATATGTTTGGTCCTAGAGTGCTGGACTGGATTTTTGACAATACACAGAGCTGAAGCACTATCCATTAATAATGGAGTCTTAGTCTCTGTAATGCCATAATCCAGAAGTTGGTTCTGAAGCCAGAGTACCTCAGAATGTACTCGGCCTCAGCAGTTGATGTAGCAACAGATGTTTGTTTCTTACTCTGCCAAGAAATCAAACAGTTGCCTAGGAATGACAACCACTAGAAGTTGACTTTCTAGTTAACTTGCACCCTGCATAGTCACTATCTGAAAAAGCAACTAATTTGCAAGAGTGTCCAGTGGAATACCATAACCCAGAGATTGTGTACCTTGCAAATATCTAAAGATTCTCTTGACTGCAATCAAATGAGACTCTTTAGGAGCAGCCTGAAATCTAGCACAAACACATGTAGCAAACATAATATCTGGTCTGAAGCTGTTAAATACATCAAGGACCCAATCATACATCTGTAAAGTGTTTCATCAACAGCTTTACCTTTCTGATCAGCATCCAGTGTGTGATGTTGCACATGGGTGTAGAACAGGGCTTACAGTTTTGTAAATCAAACTTATTCAAAAGATCTTTTGTATATTTTGACTGATGAATAAAGGTTCCATCAGCCTTTGTTTAATTGCAAGCCTAGAAAGAACTGTAATTCTCCCATTGCACTCATTTCAAACCTCTTTTTCATAATGTTGTAAAATCATCACACAACTGGGGATCAGAGGATGCAAAAATGATATCATCAACATAAATCTGAACAGTAGCTTATGCTGATCCACCTTCTTAATAAACAAAGATTTATCAATGGAGCCTCTTGTGAAATTATTCTAAGAAGAAAAGTAGAGAGTGTCTCATACCAGGCTCTAGGAGCTTGTTTCAACCCATAAAGAGCCTTATCAAGTTTATACACCCATTCAGGATGTTATTATCCTCAAAGCCTGGTGGTTGACACACATAAACTTCTTCCTTTATTTTACCATATAAAAATGCACTTTTGACATCCATTTGAAAAACTTTAAGATTGTGGAATGCACCATAGGCTAAAAACAATCTGATTGCCTCTAGTCTGGCTACAGGGGCAAAGGTTTCATCATAGTCAATACCTTCTTCTTGTGAAAACCCTTGTATAACCAGTCTAGCCTTGTTCTTAACAATAAGCCCATTTTCATCAGTTTTGTTCCTAAACACCCATTTAGTGCCTATTGCACACTTACCTGGGGGAAGAGGAACCAGTTCCCACACTTGCTGTTTCTTGAACTGAAGTAGCTCAAGCTTCATAGCTTCAACCCATCCATTGTCTCTCAAAGCAACATGATAGTTCTTTGGCTCTAGCTGACTGATGAAGAGAGCATAGAAGCAGAAGTTAGACAATTGACTTCTTGTTGAAACACCAGCATTGATATCACCAATAATCTGAGACATGGGGTGATTCTTCAGTTCTTGATAAACAATGAGATCTGTGCAAGTGTTTGTAGAACCTTCAGCAGCAGCAGATGTTGATGCAGACTCTTGAAACCAAGAATTAGATGGTAACTCAAAAGATGTAGAGGAAACAGAGATCTCTCAGCATTTGTTGTGGATGGAACTGCTAAAGCTACAGGAACATCAATTTAGCAGACACAGGCAGTTGGTTGCTAAACTTGATAGGTGAGTATTGATATTATCATCATCATCATCAATACCACCAGGTGGAAGACATGCTGCAGAAGATGATTTATCCACAGGATCTGCAACAGCTGGAGGTTGATAAGGAACATGTTGCAGTATGTCCAAATCAAACAACTCCACAGGGTTTTGTGGAATCTTGTCCAAAGGAGATTCATTAAACTTCACATGCAAAGTCTTTTCAACTATCTTTGATCTGCAGTTGAAGACTTTGTATGCCTTGCAAGTAGATGAATAACCAACAAAATACCCTGCATCCACCCTAGGATCAAATTTATGGAGTTGATCCTTTGTGTTGAGAATAAAACAGGGACACCCAAATGCTTTGAAAAATGAAATTAGAGGAGCCAAGTGATGGAGAACTTCATATGGAGTCTTCATCAACCTCTGATTTACTAAGACTCTATTCTGCACATAGCAAGGTGTGTTAACAGCTTCAGCCCAAAAGGTCAGTGGCAAACCAGAGTCAGCCAGCATGGACCTTGCAGCTTCAATTAGGGTCCTGTTCTTTCTCTCCACTACTCCATTTTGTTCTGGAGTCCTTGGGATGCTAAACTGCCTTTTGATTCCCTTTGAAAGATAGAAGTCATCAAGTGTATGGTTTCTGAATTCAGTTCCATTGTCACTCCTAATACACTTGACTGGAAGGGAATACTGTCTTCAATATACAACACAAAGTGAATAATCTTCTGAGCAACCTCATCCTTTGAATGTAGAAAGAAAGTCCATACAATTCTGGAGTAATCATCCACAATTACCTAGACAATATTTCTTCTTTGCCATGCTCATTACTCTCACAGGACCAAATAGATCCATATGCAGTAATTGCAAGCAGGCAGTGGACTTAGGCTCTTCAATAGGAGGGAATGAGACTTTGTGGTTTTCCATTTAAACAAGCAGTGCAGGTTTCATCACAGTGGAACTCCTTATTGGTAGCCTCTAACTAAACTATTGTGGATAAGTTGATTCATGTTTTTGAAATTAACATGACCCAGCCTTCTGTGCCACAGTTTAGATTCTTGAGAAGAGGCTTTGGAAAATAGGCAAGGATTGCCTCTGAGATCTATTTTCTTGGAAAGATCTAAGGCATACACTCTTCCTGTCCTGTTGGCTCTCAGGAGAGTGTGATCATCCAACACCTTATCAATCAAATGCAGAACTTTGGATGACAGAATCCTACAGTTCTGACTGGTGAAAAGAGCAACATGGCCTTTATCACACATTTGACTAACACTCAAGAGATTGTACTTGAGATTTCCACATGATTAACATCATCAAACTTGATTTCTCCATTAGAGACAAAGCCATTTCCAATGATGTAACCCCTAGCATCATTGCCAAAAGAAACAAAGCCCTTTTTCCTTGAGAGTAGTCATGATGAAGAGAACTGTTCCCAGTCATGTGCATAGATCCCCCACTGTCTACATACCAGATGCTACTTGGGCATGTTGGAGAACCCTGCAATAATAAACAATAGTTAGTTTTGGACACCCAAACCTTTTTGGTTTTGGGCTGGTCTCATCAACAGATGGTAAACTAACAGGTTTATTAGAAACAACAGCTGAGAGGAAGAAGATGGTGAAGAAGAGGAATCCTTTGGCTTGGACCTCCTTTTCTGTGGTTTCAACATAGGAGGATCTATTGGTTGACTCTACCCAATAGATATTGAACCATCATAACCAGCTGTGTTTGATTTTGTGATAAAGCTTTCAGCTCATCAGACACATTGCCAGTGGAGTTTGATAATTCCTATGTTGCTCCTTCTTCTTCTGAGCAATCTCAGCTGTTACCTGTTTAGCCCCTTCCTTTTTGGATTTCTTTGAAGGACTTAAGGGTTACAGGATTTGATGTTGCTGATACAAATGTGGTCTCAAACTCATTTTCATTTTTACCATTTTCTCTTTAATTTCCTCTTTATGTTTGAGTTTGGAACCTCTTTTGTACCAGCAATCATTAGTAAGATGATTGAACAAACCACATACTTCACATGGTTTCTTCTTCATCTTAGGTTGATCATCAACTAAAGAGGGTGAAGCAACTGAAGATTTGTTCTTCAGTGCTTTGGAAGCATTGTTTGCTTTCTTGACTACCTCTTTAGTAGTCTTCAAACTCTTTCTACTGACAGTTTTCTTCTTTTCAGTACTGGCAGTAGTTGGAGTTTGAACTTCACATGTTAAATCCTGCTCTCTAGTCCTTTCAGGACTTTTAGAAATAACTCCTGAGTTGATCAACTCATTGATCATGTGAGTGTCAACAGTGGAACCATCAACATCAGCTGATAGGTTCTGAGAGGGCTTGATGTTGACTTCTACTTCTGAGTGTGTTGTATCAAAAAGTAGATCACATGATGAGATGGATTGGTTATTACTCTCACCATCAGATTCTACCTCTGCTCTGGGAGTAAAATCTGTAGGTGGAGCAGTGTGATTGTAACCAATGCCAAACTTCACATTAGAAGCAGATTGCTTACTAAGAAGCATTTCAAAACCTTGCATGATTGTACCCATCTATCACGCTCTACCTGGGTGACTGCAAGGGTTTCTTTGAGATCTTTATACTTCTCTAGAAGTATCTCTTCCCTAGCCTTATCATCATCTATGTGGCATTTAAGTTTGTAAATCTCATCATTCTTATCATTAAGCACAGACTCAAATTCAGCTTTGCTTTTAGAAATTATTGTTCTAGCTCAATGTTCTTGTTGATTAAAGCTACATTTGCTTCTCTAATAGATGCAAATGCTACTATGCATGTTTCAGAACATAATTTGGCTTTTGCCTCAGAGGATACCTGTGATACCTTTGGTGTAGAGGCATTGTGGATGAAGTATCAGCAGAATCCAAAGCCATAAGAGCTAGATTTCCAAAAGGACTTTCACCACCATGTTGACCAGCACCTGAGAACAGTGTTCATGACCAGACAAGTCATCTGGTAAACTGCTCCAGTCAACAACTCCTGGGGTGAAGAAGCTATGTTGTTGAGGTTGACTTTGTTGATGAGATTGGGAAGGTTGTGGTTCAGGCAATGCTTGTGGTTGTTGTGCAATTGGAGTGAACAGGATTTGGTTGAGGCATATAATAGCAGGGATAAGGATATGACATTTGACCCTGGGGAACAAAGTATGCAGGAGATCTAGGATGTGAATGATGACCAGAACCAGCAGGATGTTGCCCTCTGTTTTGTGGACTAGTACTAGGAAAAGTCACAAAGGGTGCAGAAGAATTAGATCCAGTTGATCTACACTCTCTTGCAAAGTGTCCTAGCCTTTGGCATTTGTGACACCTCAACTTACTCTTGTCAAAACCAACTTTGGTTTTTCCAGATAGTCTAGGAAATTTCCTGCCAGTTCTCTTGAAAAAACTTCTGAGATCTGATATTAATCAATGCCATTTGGCTCAGAATATCCATCTCTTCTAGATCATCATCAGCTATTCCTTTCAAATCATCCATAATGAAGCATAGATTGTCACTATTACTGCCAGAATGACTCTCAATACCAACAAATGCATGATCAGAACTATTTGAAGAGAAATCAATATGCTCATCATAATTGCTTTCAGATGCAGCATATTCTGACTCATGACCAACCAAGGCAGTATTCCCTGGTACAAAGTCATCAGTGAGCTTTCCTGATGAGGACAGTTTCCTCTTCTGCTCTATCTCTCTTTCAAATGTAAGCAGTTTCCCATGAAGTTGGGGAGAGATAGGCCATCCAGATTTGCACTGGAGCGTAGGACAATAGTGTAGTGTCCATCTCTCAGGCAGTGATCTGAGGAATCTGTTGTTCATCTGGCTATTGGTGTATTCCTGTTTCACCATTTTCAGCTCAGATATCAAGTAGGAAAAACCCTCAAACTGTTGAGTCAGTGTCTCACCCTTTCTATGAGAGAACGTCTCATATTGTTGGGCAAGGATTTCTCTGTTGTTTGCTAAGACCTCATATGTGCCACCGAATTGTTCCTTCTGGGCATTCCAGAGATCATGAGCAATTTCATGATGCATAAGCCTGAATAGATTTCATTAGGCAGTGCCATGGCAAGAATTCCATGGGCTTTAGCGTCAATCTCAACTAGTTTCCGATCTTCATCAGAGTTGTTCCTTCTTCTTCGGAACCATTTGATGGTTTCCGGATTGTTCACCATAGGCTTATGTGGCCATGTACCACAGATGTCCAACAACTTGAACTGTTAACAGACAGGTGATGAAGCATTCTTCGTTGCCATATTATACTCGGTCCTAACCAGCATCGGAGGCTTGGTTGAGGAACCGGTATTGTGAGGATCATTAGAAGGAGTAGTCATCACAGATTCAATCAAATTCGATTAAGCTAAAACAGATTTAGAACAAACGCAACAACCAATTGAACCAGAAGATCTCAAAATAAATGAACGAAAGCGACAGAAATTCAAAATATCTATAACCAGTTCTTGCGATACGCTAATTCAATCAAACAGATATCAATTAGCAGTTTCAATGATCAATTGTTAGATCGATCAATGATTAACCAGCTCTAATACCACTTGTTAGGCTCAGTGATCTACGTTTGATTGATTGAGAGTATAGCAGCGGAATTCAAACAATGAATTAGCCAATTCACAAAACGGAACGATATCAATGAAGAACAAAGACGGTTATAGAGAGAGATTCGCAAAATATTTCATTCAATATTCGCTTTCGTGGTAACAGAATGTCACAATTACAATTAGGTCGACACCTCTTTATAAGAGATGTGACGTCTGCTGATGTCACTTGATAGTGACATCTAACAGAATTATTACAACTGAAACACAACTACTGAAGATGTCAAACAGCTGACATCTCCTTACAAAATACTAAGTGTTATCAGTTTCTATAACTACTGAAAAACATAAAACTACTGAAACTACAACGATGAAGAACAAGCTCTTCAGTCGTTTTACAAAACTACTGAAAGTAAAAACATAAAACTACTGATATCACAACTACTGAAGAAGTACTCTTCAGCTGTTGTGACAAACTACTGAAACTTCAGTACTTGATCTTCAGACTTGAACTTCAGACGTTCATCAGCTGATGACTTCAGTAGATATCATCAGCTGATGTCTTTAGTCTTTGTCTTCAGACTTTGTACATCAGTTGTTGATCTTCAGCACTTGTAAACTCTTCAGCTGTTGTACTTCAGTACTTTGGTCTTCAGCTTCAGCACTTGTGTTCTTCAGCTGTTCAGCTTCAGCACTTTGTTCTTCAGCTGTTCAGCTTCAGCACTTGTGTTCTTCAGCTGTTCAACTTCAGACTTGTGTTCTTCAGCTGTTGAACTTCAGTACTTTAATCTTCAGCTGTTGAAGTCTTCAGCACTTGATCTTCAGCTGTTGAAGTCTTCAGCACTGATCTTCAGCTGTTGACGTCTTCAGCACTTGTCAAACTGTTGATGAAGCTTTCAGCAGTTGGTGTGATATCGTGTGGGACTTAGAGGTTTTCTGATCTTGGCTCATTGGTTCTTTTGGTCCAACAAAAACACACACATAATATTAAAAAGTCACTTAATAACTTATGCAATTAACCATTTAATTGTATAAGTTATACACCCTTTTATTATTTGATGTTATCTAACATACTTAGATAACATTACAATAATATTCTTGACAAAATATCCTAATAAGTTGTTCATTCTCATATGCAATTTATTTAGAAAATCTATTTTCGAAATTTGGTGTGATTATTTAATTGCATGATCATATCATCAATTAAATAATTGTTTGTGTTTACAAAGCTTGTTATTAGGTATACCCCGACTTGGATCATAACGTGCGAACCGCATCAATATTCTACTGTGTCTTCGGCATATAGAATCCTGCAGCAACAACATCAACAACAACAACAACAACAACACAGCAACGACAACATCAGCAACAACAGCAGCAACAACTGCAACAACAACAGCAGCAACAGCAACAACAAACAACAACAATAAAAACAACAACACCACCACAACCACAACCACAACAATAACGACCACGACTACAACGACAACGACAACGACAACAACAACAACAACAACAACCAAAACAAAGACAACAACGACAACCACAACAGTGACAACAACAACAAGAACAACAACCACAACAACAACAACAACAACAACAACAATAGCAACAACAACAACAATAACAAGAACAACAGCAAGAACACAACAATAACAGCAACAATAAAAGCAACACAACAACAACAACAACACCAGCAACAAGAACAACAACCACAACAACAACAACAACAACAACGGCAACAACAACAACAAAAACAACAAGAACAACAACCACAACCACGACAATAACGACCACGACAACAACCACAACGACAATGACAACAACAACAACAACAACCACAAAAAAGTCAACAACGACAACCACAATAAGAACAACAACAACAACAACCAGAAGCACAACCACGACAACAATGACAACAACGACAACGACAACAACAACGACAACAACGACAACAAGAACAACAACAACAACAACAACAACAACAACCAAAACAACCACAACAACCACAACAACGACAATATCGACAACAACGACTACGACAACGACAACGACAACAACAACAAGAACAACAGCAACAACAGCAAAAGCAACAACCACAACAACATCAACAACAATAGCAACAACAACAACAACAACACACACCAACATCAACAACAAAAACCAACAACAACAGCAACCACAACAGCAACATCAACAACAAACAACAGCGACAACAACAACAAACAACAACAACACAACAGCAACCAACAAAACAACAACAGCAACAACAGCAACAACAACAACTATAGCAACAACAGCAACAATTGCAACAAGAGGAGCAACAACAGCAGCAACAACAACATCAACAACACCAGCTACAACACACAACAA
The DNA here is from genome assembly GCA_025506515.1 of Flaveria trinervia. NCBI lineage: Eukaryota > Viridiplantae > Streptophyta > Magnoliopsida > Asterales > Asteraceae > Flaveria > Flaveria trinervia. The sequence goes on along the minus strand of JACCIX010000412.1, from coordinate 75,225 downwards.
CAACAGCAACAACAGCAACAACAACACCAACAACAACGGCAACACAACAACAACACACCACCACAACCACAACCACGACGACAACGACACGAAAACAACGACAACGACAACGACAACAACAACAATAACAACCACAACAAAGACAACAACGACAACAAAAACACAACACAACAACAACCACAACAACAATAACAACACAACATCATCAACAGCAACAACAACAAAAAAAAAAAAAAAGCAAGAACAACCACAACAACAAACAACAACAACAGCAACAACAACAACAACAACAAACACAATAGCAGCAACAACAACAACAGCAACATCAACAATAACAACAACGACAACCACAAGCACAAGCACGACAAAAACGACAACAAAGACAACGACAACTACAACTACAACAACAACAACCACAACAACGACAATAACGACAACACCGACAACAACAACAACAACAACAACAACAACAACAACAAGAACAATAGCAACAACAATAACAGCACAACAACAACAATAACAACAACACAACAACAACAACAACAACTACAGCAACAAGAACAACAACAATAACCACAACAACCAACAACAACCCCGCAACAGCAGCAACAACAACCAACAGCAAGAGCAAGAGCAACAGCAACAACAACAGCAACAACAACAACAACAACAACAACAACAAACAACAGGAACAACACAACAACAACAACAACAACACAGCATAAGAACAACAACACAACATCAACACAACACAACAACAACAACAGTAACAACAAACAAAAACAACAACCACAACCACAACCACAACAATAACGACCACGACAACACCGATAACGCAACGACAACGACAACAACAACAACAACCATAACAAAGACAAGACACCCAACCACAACAACGCAACAACAACACAATACAATAACAACCACAACAACAACAACAACACAACCAAAACCACGACAGTAACGACCACGACTACAACGACAACGACAACGAAAACAACACAACAACACACCCAAACAAAGACAACAACGACAACCACACAGTGACATCAACAACAACAACAACAGCACAACAACAACACAGCAGCAGAAGAACAACAACAACAACATCAACAACAACAACAACACAACAACAGTAACAACAAAAAACAACAACCACAACCACAACCACAACAATAACGACCACGACAACACCGATAACGACAACGACAACGACAACAACAACAACAACCATAACAAAGACAAGACCAACCCACAAAACACACAACAACAACAATAACAATAACAACCACAACAACAACAACAACAACAACCAAAACCACGACAGTAACGACCACGATATACAACGACAACGACAACGAAAACAACAACAACAACAACAACCAAAACAAAGACAACAACGACAACCACAACAGTGACATCAACAACAACAACAACAGCAACAACAACAACAACAACAACAACAACAACAATAGCAGCAACAACAACAACAACAACATCAACAATAACAACAACGACAACCACAAGCAGAACCATGACACAAACGACAACAAAGACAACGACAACTAGAACTACAACACACAACCCAACAACGACAATAACGACAACACCGACAAGACGACAACTGAAGGATTCTGTGTGCCCAAGACACTTAGAAGATGGATGTGGTTATACGTTATGATCCAAGTCGGGTTATACCCAATAACAAGCTTAGCAAACACCAATTTATGTTTAATTGATGATATGATCATGCAATTAAATATTTACACCAATTTAGAAAATAGGTTTTCTAAATAATTGCATAAGAGATGGAACAAATTATAAGGATAATTTGTTGATGTGCTTATTGTTATTCTTGTCATTTAAAAGGGGTTTAAACAACACTAATAACACATGAGTGTACTTTATTAAATTCTTTAATTAAAGAGCACATATGTCACACTATAAATAATGTCTAGGGAGTAACTTTTATTGTGTGACATATGTCTAGTGACAACATGTTATGTGTTACAAAATTAAAAGTGGGAACCTTTTCAAACTTGTTTTGTTTTGGCCGCCCCTTTTAATTTGATAGGACCAAATGTGTCTTGAAAACACACACATACATTTACTAGCAAGACACTCAATTAAAACACACTCTTCCAAGACATGCAAAACACAAAAGCTCTCTCCTCTCTCTCTCTCTCAAGTTTCGGAACTGGGCAGCAGATTTGAAGATCTTGGAGATCGATTTTGTGTTGAAATTTGGTGGTGTTCTTCCTAACAAGAAGGTGTCTTGCGAAGAGCTTGGGGTAAACACACTTGAGGTCTTCTTCCTTGAAGTCTTGGCCACGATTTGGGCATCCAAACACTATCTTCCTTGGTCGTTTTGCTACTGAAAAAGGTAGTTATCACAGCTCATTGAAGCTGTGATTTATGTTGTTTTAGATTTGCTAATAGCTTGTTCATTCACATATCAAAGATCCTATTGGTTCGGGTTTTCGTTTTCCATCTTAAAACAGCTTATAGAACACGTTTTTTTTTTTATTATAAACATGTTATAATCCTTAACATCCGCTGCGTTTTCTGAAAGTATAAAAGGTTAAACTATGTTTTGTGTTCTATTAAACCCGACAATGGCATCAAGAGCCGGTTATGTGGATGACTTGCTTGTTTTGTCTTTAAAATTGGTTTTAAGGAATGATTATAAGCTTAGTATAGGCTGGATTTGGCTGCTAAGTTCATATGATATGAAACCCCAATCTTTCAAGTCATATCACACATGCTTGTGATTAAAACTTTGAAAGATATACATGTTTGTTGTTTGTTTTGTATGGACAAAATAAAACCCGAAATTTCAGTTTATGTTGGCTGAAATTTCGTGGTTTTAAGAGGGGTTTCATTATGTTTTGGATGATATGATAGATGCTTGTTTTAGTGCATAACCTAGCCATTGACCTTGTGGTTGTTTGGATGTTGTAATGGTTGTATTCATTCATTCAATTTGGTTGTAATATTTGTGTTTATTCATTTGGGTAGTAATTATTCATTCATTTGGTAATGTAATAATAGATTAGGTTCATTTCCTTTACTAGAAAAATGTATTAGGATACAATTTTGTAAAAGGAAGATGTACAAGATCAAGACCCAAAGATGGACACAAAGACACAAGAAACATGGAGCATTTGGATGTGGTTTCTAGTGGGAGGTTCTTGGAACCTTTGTGATATGTTTGACCCTTAGAAAGACCATAGACAACACTTGTGATGGCAAACAAGTGTTGTCAACATAAGGGCTATGGTTATGCACATATTATTGTTAATGTTTATGCTTGGTTGATATTTGGATATCTAAGCAAACTTACTAACAATCTTAACAAGCTGAAAATATTGGTTCTTTAAAGTTAATAAAAGTTATTAAAATGGTTTAATGATTTTAAAGATTAAAATTGGTTTTAATCAAAGGACCATAGGGTATCTTGTATTTGAAAGCATACAAGTACAAGTACATAGAGTTTTCTAAACTAGAATTAAGAAATATCTAATATTTTAAACGAGATCAACACCGTCCTTTTACACAACACTTGAGTCACTTGGGAACTCTTAGTGGGATAAAGGTCACCCAACCATTTTGAGGGAACTTGTGATTTGAGGTGAGAATGCCTCACTTATGGGATAAAGGTCACCTAACCATTTGTTTTGGCAAACTCACACGTGGGTGTAAGTAGGATGTCTTGATTTGCAACCATGTTAAATGGATCACCTACAATGTGGTTTCCAAATGGTGTTGATGGGATTTTCATGCCGACTTTACATATGATGTTCAAGAGTCGATCCCATACCTCTAGAAGTTGCAAATGGTTGCAATCGTCAAACGTTGACCACCTTATTAATTTAAAACGTGGGATAAAGGTCACCTAACCACAATTTAAATGTAATATTGGGTTCTAGATTTTAATATGAAAAGTCTTGTAAGACATTTGTTATTAAAATTACAATATCGAAAATACTAAATAAAACTTTGTTAAATTTTGTAGATGGCCTCTAATAATGATAATTCCGATAACTCATCCGCGTCCAACCAATCCCTACGAGCGATCCTCCAAAAGGAACGTCTAAACCATAACAACTTCATCGATTGGTATCGAAACTTGAGAATTGTTCTCAGCAAGAGAGACGATCGTATGTTTTAGACGACCCTGTCCCCGATCAACCTAACGAGGATGATGGGGAGGCCTTTAATGATTGGCTGAATAACACTGAGGACTCCGTCCAAGTGTCTTGTCTCATGCTAGCGAGCATGACTCCGGATCTCCAAAAGGAGTATGAACATCACGGAGCTTACGACATGATAACCCAGCTAAAGGAAACGTTCCAACAGCAAGCAGGGTTGAGCGGTTCGAAACGGTTCGAGCGCTCCATGCATGTCGTATGGACGACAATCAATCTGTTTCATCTTATGTACTTAAGATGAAAAGTCACATTGACCGCCTCGAGAGGCTTAATTGTCCCGTCTCGAAGGAATTGGCCACGGATTTGATCCTCAATGGCCTTACCAAAAGGTTCGAGACATTCGTGTTGAACTACAACATGAATGCTTGGGATAAAAGCATTGGTGAGCTTCACTCAATGCTCAAAACGGCCGAGGCGGCCATGGGTAAAAGGGTTTTACCCGTTCTCACCATTAATGAAGGTGGGAACAACAAAAGGCCTCGTCCCGCACCCAAGGCAAAGGTTGCCAAGGGTAAGGGACCTGCTTGGGGAAAAGGGAAAGGGGTGGCAAGGGTGCCACCCAAACCGCAAGAGAAGAAGCAAAAGGTTGCTACAAATGACCCATGCTTCAAGTGTGGGGAGATTGGACATTGGCAAGGAATTGTCCTGTCCATCTCCAAGAGTTGAAAGCCAAGAGGGATGCCGGCAGACCTCAGGTACAATATACATGATTCATATTGATCTTAATGTTACATCTTCTAACACATGGGTATTGATACCGGATGTGGAACTCACATTTGCAATTTGTTGCAGGGGTTCACAAGAAGTAGGGACTTCAAACAAGGGGATGTTAGCCTCTTCATGGGAAATGGAACTAAAGTCTTAGTTGAAGCTCGTGGAGACTACATCCTGAGACTTCCAAGTGGTTTGGAAGTTATTTTGAAGAATGTTTTGTATGCTCCTAGTTTGACTAGGACATTATTTCTGTATCCCAATTAAGACATTATGATTATGTATTATCTTTTATTGAAAATGATATTCATGTTTCTTTAAATGGTATGTTCTATTTTAAAGCTATTCCATTAATGGGATTTATGAATTGGTTCATGAAAATACTTTAAATAGTTCATTGTACCAAACTAACCCAAGAAACTCAAGTTGGACTTAAGTGATACCTATCTTTGGCATTGTCGTCTTGGTCATATAAACAAGAAACGTTGCAAACACTTCAAAAGAATGGTCTTTTAAAAACAAATGAATGTGATTCATTTGATGTTTGTGAGTCTTGTTTACAAGGTAAGATGACTAAGGCACCCTTTAGTGGAACTAACGAAAGGGCAAAAGATCTATTAGGAATCATACATTCGGATGTATGTGGTCCTTTTAAGCCAATGACTAGGAATGGTGAAAGATACTTCATTACCTTTACCGACGATTATAGTCGCTATGGGTATGTGTACTTATTAAGGCACAAAGATGAAGCTTTTGAAATGTTCAAAATCTTCAAGAATGAAGTAGAAAATCAACTCAATAAGTCAATTAAAATTCTCCGTACCGATAGAGGAGGTGAATACCTAAGTGAAGCTTTTCAAGATCATCTTAGGAGTTGTGGGATTGTCTCACAGCTCACTCCACCTGGAACACCACAACATAATGGTGTGTCTGAGAGGAGGAATCGAACTTTATTGGATATGGTTCGATCTATGATGGCTAGAAGCACATTACCTCTATCATTTTGGGGTTTCGCTCTGCTCTCCGCGGCCCGTATTCTAAATATGGCCCCAACCAAAAAGGTAGAAAGGACACCTTTTGAGATATGGCATGGAAGAGTTCCATCCCTATCGTACTTAAGGGTTGGGGATGTGAGGCTTATGTTAAGACTCCCACCCTAAACAAATTGGATGTCCGATCCACCAAGTGTATCTTTATTGGATATCCTAGAGATTCTATGGGATATTATTTCTATGATCCAATGGAACAAAAGGTGTTTGTTGCCAGAAAGGGTGAGTTCTTAGAAGCAAAGTTCCTTATGGAAGGAGCTAGCAGTAGAACAGTGGATCTTGAGGAAGATCAAGAACCACAGCCCGATGCACGTTTGGTTGAAACTAGCACTCAACATAAGGATGTTGAGGATGATCAAGTGGTTGATCAATACACACAACACGTTCGCAGAAGTGGTAGAACTAGTAATCCACCTGAAAGATATGGATTTTTCATGGATGGATGCTATGTGGTAGATTCTGATGAACCAACCACATACCATAATGCAATGTCCAATTCGGATTGTGACAAATGGCTAGAAGCCATGAACGTTGAGATGCAATCCATGTATGACAATCAAGTATGGGACTTGGTTGTACCACCTCTTAACTCCAAGATAGTTGGAAGTAAGTGGGTTTTCAAGAAGAAAACCGATATGCATGGAAACTTGGATACTTATAAAGCTAGACTTGTAGCAAAATTTTTCACTCAAACTCAAGGGTTGATTATGATGAAACCTTCTCACCTGTTGCGATGCTAAAGTCTATAAGGATATTGTTTGCCATAGCTGCTCATTATGATTATGAGATTTGGCAAATGGATGTCAAAACCGCTTTCCTAAATGGATATCTTGAGGAAGATGTCTATATGGTTCAGCCTGAAGGTTTTGTCGATCCAATACATCCTAATAAAGTATGCAAGTTAAAGAAATCAATCTATGGATTAAACAAGCATCGAGAAGCTGGAATCACCGTTTTGATGAGGAAGTAAAGAAATTTGGTTTCATCAAAAACGCTGATGAGGCTTGTGTGTATAAGAAGGCTAGTGGGAGCACAATAACTTTCCTAGTATTGTATGTTGATGACATACTACTATTTGGAAATGACATTCCAACCTTGGAAGGTGTAAAAACCTGGCTTGGAAGTTGTTTTTTTCCATTAAGGATCTTGGTGAAGCCGCCTATATTCTGGAATAAAGATCTATAGGGATAGATCAAGGCGGTTGATTGGTTTGAATCAAAGTGCATATATTGATAAAATCTTGAAAAGGTTCAAGATGGAGAATTCTAAGAAAGGTACCGTACCTATTCAAAGAGGAACAATATTGAGTACGGCTCAATGTCCAAGCTCAAAGGAAGAGCAAGATAAAATGAAGGCAATCCCATACGCATCTGCTATGGGATCCATCATGTATGCAATGATATGCACTCGACCGGACGTATCATGCGCCTTAAGCATGACAAGCCGTTACCAGCAAATCCTGGAAACAGTCATTGGATGGCTGTTAAGAACATACTTAAGTACCTAAGGAGGACAAGAGATATGTTCCTGATCTATGGATCTGGTGACGAGGAACTCGTTGTAAAAGGTTACACGGATGCAAGTTTCCAAACCGATCGTGACGATTCACGATCACAATCGGGATACATTTTCATTCTGAATGGAGGAGCTGTCTCTTGGAAAGCTCCAAGCAGGATGTGTGGCTCTATCAACTACAGAATCAGAATATGTCGCCGCCTCATTGGCAGCTCAAGAAGCTGCATGGTTAAAGAAATTCATTGCCGATCTAGGGGTTGTCCCCTCCATTCAGGACCCCCTAGAGATCTTTTGTGATAACGAGGGTGCGATTGCACAAATCAAGGAACCCCGTGCTCATCAAAAGACTAGGCATATTGAGCGGAGATTCAACTACATACGAGATGAAGTTGAAAAAGGAAAGATATGTATTCGCAAAGTTCACACGGATCAAAACGTTGCGGATCCTCTCACGAAGCTCCTTGAAAAGGCAAAGCATGAATGTCATACTTGTGCCATGGGACTTCGATATTCTAGTGATTGGATTTGATCTATAATTTTGTATTTGGATATGTGGAACTTTCTATTATTTGAATAAAATTATTTGGTTATAATGTTTCAAATAATATTCCAATTTAGCATGTTTAATCCATGAGTAAAATGTTTACTCTAAATGTCCATAGTCGTTCACACTTGTGGGAACAAGTTTGAAGGTAGACTATTATGAACTTGGATTGGTTGATATTCATAAGGATAAATATAGAGCAATGGATTGCTACCAAGGTTCATAGATATTTGTGGGATACAAATATTGGACTAACCCGCATCTCAAATTTTACTACATGGAATCTTATTGATTGATCATAAGTAATTTGAATAAAGGCGAATATCATTTGGTATCCTCCGACCTGAGATATATATTGGGTTTTGATATTCACCAAGTATTACACCTGAGCCTATTCTTCACTGTCCTGAAATAGTGGACAGTACATAGGATATGTTCAGGTATAACACGAGGTGTTTGTGTGAGAAACGTATGTAGTCAAGATGGAATTTGTTCCTCTTATTCGTTGAGAGTTAGATGTCTAAGGCCTGATTAAGTTAAATCAACAAGGAATGATCATTCTGTGTCCTTGGATTTAACATGACATCTGTAACAAAAGGATAAATGATTAATTCACCTAAATCTTTTCAAGTAGGGCACTTGAAAGGGATGATGTTATTGAATGGCTATAAGTCATGCGTATTAAGGGTAGTAAACCGTTGTTAGGCGGTATTTACTGCTTGCATCATCTTCTATGAATCTTGGGCAAGTGGGAGATTGAAGGATTCTGTGTGCCCAAGACACTTAGAAGATGATGTGGTTAATACGTTATGATCCAAGTCGGGTTATACCCAATAACAAGCTTAGCAAACACAATTTATGTTAATTGATGATATGATCATGCAATTAAATATTTACACCAATTTAGAAAATAGGTTTTCTAAATAAATTGCATAAGAGATGGAACAAATTATAAGGATAATTTGTTGATGTGCTTATTGTTATTCTTGTCATTTAAAGGGTTTAAATAACACTAATACACATGAGTGTACTTTAATTAAATTCTTTAATTAAAGAGCACATATGTCACACTTATAAATAATGTCTAGGAGTAACCTTTTATTGTGTGACATATGTCTAGTGACAACAGTTATGTGTTACAAAATTAAAAGTGGGAACCTTTTCAACTTGTTTTGTTTTGGCCGCCCCTTTTAATTTGATAGGACCAAATGTGTCTTGAAAACACACACATACATTTACTAGCAAGAACTCAATTAAAACACACTCTTCCAAGACATGCAAAACCAAAAGCTCTCTCCTCTCTCTCTCTCTCAAGTTTCGGAACTGGGCAGCAGATTTGAAGATCTTGGAGATCGATTTTGTGTTGAAATTTGGTGGTGTTCTTCCTAACAAGAAGGTGTCTTGCGAAGAGCTTGGGTAAAACACACTTGAGGTCTTCTTCCTTGAAGTCTTGGCCACGATTTGGGCATCCAAACACTATCTTCCTTGGTCGTTTTGCTACTGAAAAGGTAGTTATCACAGCTCATTGAAGCTGTGATTTATGTTGTTTTAGATTTGCTAATAGCTTGTTCATTCATATCAAAGATCCTATTGGTTTGGGTTTTCGTTTTCCATCTTAAAACGCAGTATAGAACACGTTTTTTTTTTTATTATAAACATGTTATAATCCTTAACATCCGCTGCGTTTCTGAAAGTATAAAAGGTTAAACTATGTTTTGTGTTCTATTAAACCCGACAAGAACAACAAACAAACAAGAAACAATAGCAACAACACAGCAACAACAAACAACAATAACAACAACACAACACAACATCACAGCAACAAGAACAACAACAATAACAACAACAGCAACAACAACAACAATAACAACAACAAACAACAACAATCACAGCAACCAAGAAAAACACAATAACAACCACAACAACAACAAACAAACACCAGCCACAACAACAACAACAACCAACAGCAACAGCAACAACAAAAGCATCAACAACAGCAACAAAAACAACAACAGCAACAACAACAACAACAGCAACAACAACAACAGCAACAACAACAACAACAACAACAACAGCAAAAAGAACAGCAACAACAACCGCAACAAGAGCAACAATAACAGCAACAATAACTGCAACAACAACAGTAAACAACAACAAAACAACAACCACAACCACAACAACAACAATAACGACCACGACAACAACGACAACGACAACGACAACAACAACAACAACCACAAACAAGGACAAGAACGACAACCACAACAACGACAACAACAACACCACAATAACAACAACAAAACACAACACACACAACAACAACAACAACCACCACAACACACAACCACGGACATAACGACAACGCTACAACGACAACGAAAACAACAACAACAACAATAACCAAAACAAAGAAAACAACGACAACCACAAACAGTGACAACAACAACAAGAACAACAAACAACAACAACCACAACAACAACAATAACAACGACAACAACAACAAAACAACAGAACAAAAACATAACCACAACCACGACAATAACGACCACGGCAACAACCACAACGACAATGACAACAAAAAACAACAAGAACAACAACAACAACGACAACACAACAACAACAACCAGAAGCACAACCACCACAACAATGACAACAACGACAACAACAAACAACAACCAGAAGCACAACCACCACAACAATGACAACAACGACAACAACGACAACGACAACAACAACGAGAAAAAACGACAACATCGACAATGACAACACAACAAACTAAAACAACAACAACAACCACAAGAACCCACAACAACGACAATATCGACAACAACGACAACGACAACGACAACGACAACAACAACAACAACAACGAGAACAACAACCACAACAAAAGCAACAACAACAACAACATCAACAACAATAGCAACAACGACAACAACAACAACACCAACATCAACAACAACAACACCAACAACAGCAAACCAACAACAACAACATTACCACAACAACAACACGCGACAACAACAAACAACAACAACAACAACTATAGCAACAATAGCAACAACAACAGCAACAACAGCAGCAACAACAGCATCAACAACACCAGCAACAACAACAAACAACAACAACAAATACAATAGCAACAACAACAGCAACAACAACCGCAACAACAATAGTAACAACAACAACAACAACAACCACAACCAAAAACACAAACCACAACAACAACCACGACAACAACGACGACGAAAAACACGACAACGACAACGACAACAACAACAACATCAACCACAACAAAGACAACAACGACAACCACAACAACGACAACGACAACAACAACAACAACGACCACAACAACAATAACAATAACAACAACAACAACAATAGCAACAACAGCAACACCAAAAGCAAGAACAGCAACAACAACAACAACAGCAACAACAGCAACAAAAGCAACAACAATAACAACAATTGCAGCAACAACAATAGCAACAACAACAACAATAACAACAACAACAACCACAAGCACAACCACGACAACAACGAAAATGACAACTACAACTATGACAACAAGAACTAGAACAACGACAATACCGACGAAACACACCGACAACGACAACAACAGCACCAACAGCAACAACAACAACAACATCATCAACAACAACAACAGCGACAACAACAACAACAAGGCAACAACAGCAACAACAATAGCAACAATAGCAACACAAAATATGCAACAACAACTACAATTGCTACAACAGCAACAACAGTAGCAATAACAAAATCAACAACCCACCAGCAACAACACCGCAACAACAGCAGCAGCAACAACAACAGCACAACAGCAACAACAACAGCAACAAAAACAGCAACAACAAAAGCAACAACACCAACAAACAACACAAACAAACAACACAACAAAGACAACAACAATAACAAAACACAAGAACAACAACCATAACCACAACCACGACAATAACGACCACGACAACAACCACAATGACAATGACAACAACAACAACAACAACAACAACCACAAAAAAGACAACAACGACAACCACAACAACGACAACAACAACAACAACCAGAAGCCAACCAACACAACAATGACAACAACGACAACAACGACAACGACAACAACAACGACAACAACGACAACGACGACAATGACAACAACAACTACAACAACAACAACAACACTAGAACCACAAACAACGACAATATCGACAACAACGACAACGACAACAACGACAACAACAACAAGAACCACAGCAACAAACAAGAAAAGCACAACAACAACAAACATCAACAACCATAGCAACAACAACAACAACAACAACACCAACATCCACAACAAACACCAACAACAACAGCAAAACAACAGCAAACATTAACCACAACAAACAACAGCGACAACAACAACAACAACAACAACACAACAAACGCAACAACCACAACAACAGCCACTATAGCAACAACAACAAACAACAGCAGCAACAACAGCAGCAAAAGCACACAACAGCGCAACAGCAGCATCAACAACACCAGCAACAACAGCAACAACAACAACAGCAACACCAAGCAACAAACAACAGCAAAAACAACAACAACAACAAACAACAACAACAACAACACAACAACAACACAACCACAACCACAACACAACACACAAAAAAGCAGAAAAACGACAACACAACAACGACAACAACAACAACAACCAGAAGCACAACCACCACAACAATGACAAAAACGACAACAACGACAACGACAACAACAACGACAACAACGATAATGACAACAACAACTACAACAACAACTACAACCACCAGAACCACAACAACGACAATATCGACAACAACGACAACGACAACGACAACGACAACAACGACAACAACAACAAGAACAACAGCAACAACAGGAAAAGCAAAACACAACACAACATCAACAACAATAGCAACAACGACAACAACAACAACACCAACATCAACAACAACACCAACGACAACAGCAACAACAACAGCAACATTACAACAACAACAACAGCGACAACAACAACAACAACAACCACAAGAACAGCAATAACAACAACAACACACAACTATAGCAACAACAGCAACAACAACAGCAACAACAGCAGCAACGACAGCAGCAACAGCGCATCACAACACCACAACAACAACAAGACACAACAGCAACACCAACACCACAACGCAACAACAACAGCCAACAGCAACACAACACAACACAACAACAACAAACAACAACAACCAACAACCACAACCACAACCACAACCACGACCACACGACCATGAAAACACCGACCACGACAAGACAACAACAACAACAACACAACAAAGACAACACGACAACCACAACAACGACAATAACAACAATAACACCGACCACAACACAATAACAACAACAACAACACAACAACAACAACAACACAATAGCAACAACAGCAATAACAACAAGTACAACAACACCAACAACAACACACAACAACAGCAACAACACAACACAATAACAACAATGCAGCAACAACAACAGCAAGAACAACAACATAACAACAACAACAACAACCACAAGCACAACCACGACAAACTACGAAACGACAACTACAACTATGACAACAAGAACTACACAACGAAAATCAACACACCAACAATAGCAACAATAGCAACAACAACAACGATAGCAACAACAACTACAATCCAACAACAGCAACAACAACAAGCAACAATAACAAAATCAACAACACCAGCAACACAGCAGCAACCAACACAAAACACACACAACAACAACAACAACAACAACAACACCAAACACAAACCAAAACCACCCCAACACAACAACAACAACAACGGTAGCAACAACAACAAAAACAACAAGAACAACAACCACAATCACCACAATAACGACCACGACAACAACCACAACGACAATGACAACAACAACAACAACAAGAACCACAAAAAAACAACAACGACAACAACAACGACAACCAGAAGCACAACCACGACAACAATGACAAGAACGACAACGACAACAACAACGACAACAACGACAGACAACAACAACAACCACAAAAAAGACAACAACGACAACCACAACAACGACAACAACAACAACAACTAGAAGTACAACCACGAAAACAATGACAGCAACGACAACAACGACAACGACAACAACAACGACAACGACAACTACAACAACAACCACAACAATAATAACAACAACAACAACAACAATAGCAACAACATCAACAACAAAAGCAAGAACAACAACAACAACAACAACAGCAACAACAACAACAATAGCAACAACAGCACAACAACCAACAACCACACAACAACAATTGCATAACAACAACACAACAACACCACAATAACAACAACAACAACCACAAGCACAACCACGACAACAACGACAACGACAACTACAACTACAACAACAACAACTACAACAACGACAATAACGACAACACCGACAATGACAACAAAAACAACAACAACAACAAGAACAAGAGCAACAACAACAACCACCACAACCACAACCATGATAAAAACGACCACGATAACGAAAACAACAATAACAACAACAACAACTGCCAAAACAAAGACAACAACGACAACCACAACATTGACAACAACAACAAGGACAACAACAACAACAAAACAACGGCAACAACAACAACAAAAACAAAAAGAACAACAACCACAACCACAACCACGACAATCATGACCACGACAATAACCACAACGACATTGACAACAACAACAACCAACAACCACAAAAAGCAACAACACAACCACAAGACCGACAACAACAACAACACCAGAAGCACAACCACGACCAACAATGACAACAACGACAACAACGGCAACAACGACAACGAACAACAAAACTACAACAACACAACAACCACAAAAACCACAACAACGACAATATCGACAACACGACAACGACAAAGACAATGACAACGACAATGACAACTACAACAACAACAACAAGAACAACAACAACAACAACAACAAAAAATCACCAAAACACAACAACATCAACAACTATAGCAACAACAACAAACAACAACAACCAGCACAACATCAACAACAACAACCAACAACAACAGCAACAACACAACAACATCATCATCAACAACAACAATAGCGACAACAACAACAACAACAGCAACACACCCAACAACAATAGCACAAACCATAAACACAACAAACTATAGCAAACCAGCAACAATAGCAACAACACACAACACGCAGCAATAACAAAATCAACACAACAGCAACAACAGCAGCAACAACAATAGCAACACAACATCACACAACACAACACAACAACAACAACACAGCAACAACAACAACAACAACAACAACCACAACAACAACACGACGACGACAACAACAACAACAAAATCAACAAGAAAACAACCATAACCACAACCACGACAATAACGACCACGACAACAACCACAACGACAATGACAACAACAACAACAACAACAACCACAAAAGACACAACGACAACCACAACAACGACAACAACAACAACAACCAGAAGCACAACCACCGCACAATGACAACAACGACAACAACGACAACGACAACACAACCCAACGATAACAACAATTACAAAAAACAACAACAACCACTAGAACCACAACAACGACAATATGACAACAACGACACGACCAACAACGACACACAACAAGAACAACAGCAACAACAGGAAAAGCAACAACAACAACAACATCAACAACAATAGCAACAACAACCACACCAACAACAACAGCAACAACACAGCAACATTACAACAACAACAACACTGCGACAACAACAAACAACAACAACAACAACAACAGCAACAACAGCAACAACAACACAACAACAACAACAACAACAACAACAACATCAACTATAGCAACAACATAACAACAGCAGCAACAACAGCAGCAACAACAGCGCAACAGCAGCATCAACAACACCAGCAACCAGCAAAACAACAACAGCAACACCCAACCCACAACAGCACAACAACACAACAACAACAACAACAACACAACAACACAACCACAACCACAACCACCCCCCAACCACAACCCGACAACAACGACCATAAAACACGACCAACGAGAACGACAACAACAACAACAAGCACATCAAAGACAACAACGACAACCACAACAACGACAACAACAACAATACACGACCACAACAACAATAACACAACAACAACAACAACAACAATAGCAACAACAGCAAAAACAAAAACAAGTACAAACAACAACAACACAACAACAGCAACAACAGCACAACAATAACAACAATTGCAGCAACAACAACAGCAACAACAACAACAATAACAACCAACAACAACAACAACCACAAGCACAACCACGACAACAACGAAAACGACAACAACAACTATGACAACAAGAACTACAACAACGAAAATCAACAACAACCAATAGCACAATAGCAACAACAACAACTATAGCTACAACAACTACAATAGCAACAACAACAACAACAACACAGCAATAACAAAATCAACAACACCAGTAACACAGCAGCAACAACAACAGCAACACAGCAACAACAACAGCAACACCAGAACAACAACCACAACCATAACAACAACAACAACTGCAGCAACACAACAACAAAACAACAAGACACACCACAATCACCACAATAACGACCACGACAACAACCACAACGACAATGACAACAACAACAACAACAAGAACCACAAAAAAACAACAACGACAACAACAACGACAACCAGAAGCACAACCACGACAACAATGACAACAACGACAACGACAACAACAACGACAACAACGACAACGACAACAACAACAACAACCACAAAAAAGACAACAACGACAACCACAACAACGACAACAACAACAAAAACTAGAAGTACAACCACGAAAACAATGACAGCAACGACAACAACGACAACGACAACAACAACGACAACGACAACTACAACAACAACCACAACAATAATAACAACAACAACAACAACAATAGCAACAACATCAACAACAAAAGCAAGAACAACAACAACACAACAACAACAACAACAGCAACAATAGCAACAACAGCAACAACAACAACAACAGCAACAACAATTGCAACAACAACAACAGCAACAACAACAACCACAAGCACAACCACGACAACAACGACAACGACAACTAGAACAACAACAACAACAACTACAAAAACGACAATAACGACAACACCGACAATGACAACAACAACAACAAGAACAAGAGCAACAACAACAACAACCACCACAACCACAACCACGATAATAACGACCACGGCAACAAAAACAACAATAACAACAACAACAACTGCCTAAACAAAGACAACAACGACAACCACAACAGTGACAACAACAACAAGGACAACAACAACAACAACAACGGCAACAACAACAACAAAAACAACAAGAACAACAACCACAACCACGACAATAACGACCACGACAATAACCACAACGACAATGACAACAACAACAACAACCACAAAAAAGACAACAACGACAACCACAAGAACGACAACAACAACAACAACCAGAAGCACAACCACGACAACAATGACAACAACGACAACAGCGACAACAACGACAACGACAACAACAACGACAACAACAACAACAACAACCACAACAACCACAACAACGACAATATCGACAACAACGACAACGACAACGACAATGACAACGACAATGACAACTACAACAACAACAACAAGAACAACAACAACAACAACAACAACAAAAGCAACAACAACAACAACAACATCAACAACAATAGCAACAACAACAACAACAACAACAACACCAACATCAACAACAACAACCAACAACAACAGCAACAACAACAACACATCATCATCCAACAACAATAGCGACACAACAACAACACACCACAACACAGCAACAACAATAGCACACTAACACTACACAACAACAACAATAGCAACAACAGCAAACATAGCAACAACAGCAACAACAACAGCAGCAATAACAAAATCACACACCCAGCAACACAAAGCAGCAACAACACCAGCAACAACAGCAACAACACAGCAACTGTAGGATTCTATGTGCCCAAGACACTTAGAATATTGATGTGGTTAGTACGTTATGATCCAAGTCGGTTATACCCAATAACAAGCTTAGCAAACACCAAATAATATTTATTGATATGATCATGCAATAAAATATTAACACCAATTTAGAAAATGGGTTTTCTAAACAAGTTGCATATGACATGGAACAATTTATAAGGATATTTTGTTCAATGATATTATTTGTAATGTTTATTTATATTAGTTAGATGACATTACAAATAATAATGGCTATATATGTTATACAATTAATTGGTTAGTTGTATACATTTCTCAGAGAGACCAAATTATAGACCCACAACTTGTGTATTGTGTTAAAAAAGGGGGGGGAACCCTTTTCAAAATGAGATTTTCGGCCCCCCCCTTGTTTCTATTGGACCACTTTTCTTGAAAAGACAATATACAATTAAGGGGTCTTGAAAGAACTTGTTCCAGCCATTATTTTTTTTTCAATTGACATGCAACAAAGAAAACCCTCTCTTGCTCTCCTCTTGTTCCACGAAATAAGCAGCAGAAAATTGGTTTTTTTGAGCTTCATCTTGGTGTATCTCTACCTAGCAAGAGTGGTGTTTGTACAAGCTTGGGGTATAAACACTTGAGGGTTCCTTTCTTGGAACTTTGGGTCGTCTATCTTCTAACATCATCAAAGTTGCTGCTCAAACTCACGGTTTTGGAAGCCTCAATTGGCAGCTTACATTGGTGTTTTGGAGTCCAAATCCAAGCAAGTGCGAAGGTAACTCAAAGCTTTGTGGGAGTCGACGTTAGAGGACGTCCAACTTGGAAGATTTAGCAACATTCAGCCTTCAAACTCCTTTCATTCATCAACATCTACTGCTGGAAGGAGAGTATTTTTGGCAGCCCTTTGAGGTTGCCATATTGTGTTATTTTATGTTCACATAGCTTGTCTATTCACAATAATGATCCTCATGATTTGGGTTTGTTTTCATAAAAAACAAATGAACATATAGAAGATAAATTTTCAGCTTTAAAAATGGTTTTAAAGCCATATATCCGCTGCGTTTTCAGAATGTTTAAAAGATTAAACATGGATTTTGTGTTCTAGCAAACCCGTCAATGGCATCAAGAGCCGGTTATGTGGATGAGTGTTTGTTTTGTCTTTAAAATTGGTTTTAAAGCATGATAATAAACTAGTTATAGGCTGGTTTTGGGCTGCAATAGTTTTGGTTGAATGATTCCCCAACTTCAAGTTATATGACACATGCTAGTGTTAGACCTTAAAAGAACACATTATGGAATGTTGATTGTTTGGACAATATTTAAAACCAAAATTTCAGTTTATGTTGGCTGAAATTTGGTGGTTTTAAAAGGGGTTTCATATATGTTTTGATGTTATGATCATTTGATAAGTGTGCATAACCTAGCCTTTGACCTTATGATGTTTGGATGCTTGCATTGATTGTATTCATTCATTCAATTGGGTTGTATTATTTGTTGTTTGTGTTTTGTTTCAAATGTAATTTATTTATTATTGGGTTGTAATAAATAGATTAGGTGTATTTTCATTTTACTAGATATCTTGTATTAGACTTTATATCTTGTAATATGAAGACATACACATTGGAAGCACAAAGGAAGGTCACAAGCGAAACTTGGAGCATTTTGGATGTGGTTTCAAGTGGGAGGTTTTGGAAGCTTTCCATGTGATTTTTGTGACCCTTAGGAAGACCTATGGACCACACTTGTGATGGCAAACAAGTGTGGACAACTTTAGATGTTATGGTTATGCACATATGCACATTATGTATGTTATGTTTATGACTTGTTTGGATGTTTGTTATTTGATTGTATGATTGGAATTTGAACATGCATTACAACTAATTAACAAACTTAACAAGTTATAAAAATAATGGTTCTTAATCATTAGAGGTAATAAAAGGTTATTAAAATGATTTAATGATTTTAAAGATTAATTGTTTTTAATCAAAGGACCATAGGGTATCTTGTATTTGAAAGCATAAAATACAAGTACATAAGTTTTCTAAAATAGAATTATGAAATCTCTAAACATTTGACTAACAAGTTTAACACCATCCTTTTGCACAACACTTAAGTCATTGGAAACTTTTAATGGATAAAGGTCACCTAACCATTTTGAGGAACTTGTAACTTAAGGAGGGAATACCACATTGGTGGGATAAAGGTCACCTACCCACTTATATTGTAAACGCATAGTGTGTGCAAGTAGGGTAACTTGATTCGCAAACCATGTGAATGGATCACCTAATGTGGTTTCCAAATGGTGTAATGGGATTTACATGCCGACTTTACATGTGATGTTCAAAAGTCGATCCCATACCTCTAGAAGTTGCAAATGGTTGCAATCGTCAAACGTTGACCACCTTATTAATTTAAAACGTGGGATAAAGGACACCTAACCACAATTTAAATGTATATTGGGTTCTAGATTTTAATATGAAAAGGTCTTGTAAGACATTTGTTATTAAAATTACAATATCGAAAATACTAAATAAAACTTTGTTAAATTTTGTAGATGGCCTCTAATAATGATAATTCCGATAACTCATCCGCGTCCAACCAATCTCTACGAGCGATCCTCCAAAAGGAACGTCTAACCATAACAACTTCATCGATTGGTATCGAAACTTGAGATTTTTCTCAAGCAAGAGAGACGATCGTATGTTTTAGACGACCCTATCCCCGATCAACCTAGCGAGGATGATGAGGAGGCCTTAATGATTGGCTGAAATACACTGAGGACTCCGTCAAAGTGTCTTGTATCATGCTAGCGAGCATGACTCCGGATCTCCAAAAGGAGTATGAACACCACGGGGTTATGACATGAACCCAGCTGAAGGAAACGTTCCAACAGCAAGCAAGGGTGAGCGCTTCGAAACGGTTCGAGCGCTCCATGCATGTCGTATGACGACAACCAATCTGTTTCATTTATGTATTAAGATGAAAAGTCACATTGACCGCCTCAAGAGGCTTAATTGTCCCGTCCGAAGGAATTGGCCACGGATTTGATCCTCAATGGCCTTACAAGAGGTTCGAGACATTCGTGTTGAACTACAACATGAATGCATGGGTCAAAAGCATTGGTGAACTTCACTCAATGCTCAAAACGGCCGAGGCGGCCATGGGTAAAAGGGTTTTACCCGTTCTCACCATCAATGAAGGTGGGAACAATAAAAGGCCTCGTCCCGCACCCAAGGCAAAGGTTGCCAAGGGTACTTGGGGAAAAGGGGAAAAGGTGGCAAGGGTGCCTCCCAAACCACAAGAGAAGAAGCAAAAGGTTGCTACTAATGACCCATGCTTCAAGTGTGGGGAGATGGACATTGGGCAAGGAATTGTCCTGTCCATCTCCAAGAGTTGAAAACAAAGAGGATGCCGGGCAGACCTCATGTACAATATACATGATCCATATTGATTAAACATGATATCCTCTAACACATGGGTATTAGATACCGGATGTGGAACTCACATTTGCAATTTGTTGCAGGGGTCAAAAGAAGTAGTGTTCGAGAAAGGGGATGTGAGCCTCTACATGGGCAATGGGGCTAAAGTTCAAGTAGAAGCCGTGGTGACTACATCTTGAAACTTCCAAATGGTTTGGAAGTATTTTGAACAATGTTTTGTATGCTCCTAGTTTAACTAGGAATATTATCTCTGTAGCCCTGTTAAAACAATTTGATATGTATTATCATTTGTTGAGGAAAATATCCATGTTTCTTTTAATGGAATGTTCTATTTTAAAGCTATTCCCATTAATGGTATTTATGAATTGGTTCATGAAAATACTTTAAATAGTTCATTGTACCAAACTAACACCAAGAAACTCAAGTTGGACTTAAGTGATACCTATCTTTGGCATGTCGTCTTGGCCATATAAACAAAAAACGTTTACAAACACTTCAAAAGAATGGTCTTTTAAAAACCATGAATATGATTCATTTGATGTTTGTGAATCTTGTTTACAAGGTAAGATGACTAAGGCACCTTTTAGTGGGACTACCGAAAGGGCAAAGGATTATTAGGAATCATACATTCGGATGTATGTGGTTCTTTTAAGCCAACGACTAGGAATGGTGAAAAATACTTCATTACCTTTACCGACGATTATAGTCGCTATGGGTATGTGTACTTATTAAGGCACAAGAAAAGCTTTTGAAATGTTCAAAATCTTCAAGAATGAAGTAGAAAATCAAGTCAACAAGTCAATTAAAGTTCTTCGCACCGATAGAGGGAGGTGAATACCTAAGTGATGCCTATCAAGATCATCTTAGGAGTTGTGGGATTGTCTCACAACTCACTCCACCTGGAACACCACAACATAATGTGTGTCTGAGAGGAGGAATCGAACCTTATTGGATATGGTCCGATCTATGATGGCTAGAAGCAATTACCTCTATCATTTTGGGGTTTCGCTTTGCTCTCTCGCTGCCCTTATTCTAAACATGGCCCCAACCAAAAGGTGGAAAGGAACCTTTTGAGATATGGCATGAAAGAGTTCCATCCCTATCGTACTTAAGGTTTGGGGATGTGAGGCTTATGTTAAGACTCCCACCCCAAACAAATTGATGTCCGATCCACCAAGTGTATCTTTATTGGATATCCTAGAGATTCTATGGATATTATTTCTACGATCCAATGGACACAAGGTGTTTGTTGCCAGAAAGGGTGAGTTCTTAGAAGCAAAGTTCCTTATGGAAGGAGCTAGCAGTAGAACAGTGGATCTTGAGGAAGATCAAGAACCACAGCCCGATGCACGTTTGGTTGAAACTAGCACTCAACATGAGGATGTGAGATGATCAAGTGGTTGATCAATACACACAAAACGTTCGCAGAAGTGGTAGAACTAGTAATCCACCTGAAAGATATGGATTTTCATGGATGGATGCTATGTGATAGATCTGATGAACCAACCACATACCATGATGCAATGTCCAACACGGATTGTGACAAATGGCTTGAAGCCATGAACGTTGAGATGCCCATGTATGACAATCAAGTATGGGACTTGGTTGTACCACCTCTTAACTCCAAGATAGTTGGAAGTAAGTGGGTTTTCAAGAAGAAACCGATATGCATGGAAACTTGGATACTTATAAGCTAGACTTGTAGCAAAAGGTTTCACTCAAACTCAAGGGGTTGATTATGATGAAACTTCTCACCTGTTGCGATGCTAAAGTCTATAAGGATATTGTTTGCCATAGCTGCTCATTATGATTATGAGATTGGCAAATGGATGTCAAAACCGCTTTCCTAAATGGATATCTTGAGAAGATGTCTATATGGTCACCTGAAGGTTTTGTCGATCCAATACATCCTATAAAGTATGCAAGTTAAAGAAATCAATCTATGGATTGAAACAAGCATCGAGAATGGGAATCACCGTTTTGATGAGGAAGTAAGAAATTTGGTTTCATCAAAACGCTGATGAGGCTCAATGGCCTTACCACAAGAGGTTCGAGACATTCGTGTTGAACTACAACATGAATGCATGGGACAAAAGCATGGTGAACTTCACTCAATGCTCAAAACGGCCGAGGCGGCCATGGGTAAAAGGGTTTTACCCGTTCTCACCATCAATGAAGGTGGGAACAATAAAAGGCCTCGTCCCGCACCCAACGCAAAGGTTGCCAAGGGTACTTGGGAAAAGGAAAAAGGTGGCAAGGGTGCCTCCCAAACCACAAGAGAAGAAGCAAAAGGTTGCTACTAATGACCCATGCTTCAGTGTGGGGAGATTGGACATTGGGCAAGGGATTGTCCTGTCCATCCCAAGAGTTGAAACAAAGAGGGATGCCGAGCAGACCTCATGTACAATATACTGATCCATATTGATTTAAACATGATATCCTCTAACACATGGGTATTAGATACCGGATGTGGAACTCACATTTGCAATTTGTTGCAGGGGTTCAAAAGAAGTAGTGACTTCGAGAAAGGGGATGTGAGCCTCTACATGGGCAATGGGGCTAAAGTTCAAGTAGAAGCCCGTGGTGACTACATCTTGAAACTTCCAAATGGTTTGGAAGTATTTTTGAACAATGTTTTGTATGCTCCTAGTTAACTAGGAATATTATCTCTGTAGCCCTGTTAAAACAATTTGGATATGTATTATCATTTGTTGAGGAAAATATCCATGTTTCTTTTAATGGAATGTTCTATTTTAAAGCTATTCCCATTAATGGTATTTATGAATTGGTTCATGAAAATACTTTAAATAGTTCATTGTACCAAACTAACACCAAGAAACTCAAGTTGGACTTAAGTGATACCTATCTTTGGCATTGTCGTCTTGGCCATATAAACAAAAAACGTTTACAAACACTTCAAAAGAATGGTCTTTTAAAAACCAATGAATATGATTCATTTGATGTTTGTGAATCTTGTTTACAAGGTAAGATGACTAAGGCACCTTTTAGTGGGACTACCGAAAGGGCAAAGGATTTATTAGGAATCATACATTCGGATGTATGTGGTCCTTTTAAGCCAACGACTAGAATGGTGAAAAATACTTCATTACCTTTACCGACGATTATAGTCGCTATGGGTATGTGTACTTATTAAGGCACAAAGATGAAGCTTTTGAAATGTTCAAAATCTTCAAGAATGAAGTAGAAAATCAAGTCAACAAGTCAATTAAAGTTCTTCGCACCGATAGAGGAGGTGAATACCTAAGTGATGCCTATCAAGATCATCTTAGGAGTTGTGGGATTGTCTCACAACTCACTCCACCTGGAACACCACAACATAATGGTGTGTCTGAGAGAGGAGGAATCGAACCTTATTGGATATGGTCCGATCTATGATGGCTAGAAGCACATTACCTCTATCATTTTGGGGTTTCGCTTTGCTCTCGCGGCCCGTATTCTAAACATGGCCCCAACCAAAAAGGTGGAAAGGACACCTTTTGAGATATGGCATGAAAGAGTTCCATCCCTATCGTACTTAAGGGTTTGGGGATGTGAGGCTTATGTTAAGACTCCCACCCCAAACAAATTGGATGTCCGATCCACCAAGTGTATCTTTATTGGATATCCTAGAGATTCTATGGGATATTATTTCTACGATCCAATGGAACAAAAGGTGTTTGTTGCCAGAAAGGGTGAGTTCTTAGAAGCAAAGTTCCTTATGGAAGGAGCTAGCAGTAGAACAGTGGATCTTGAGGAAGATCAAGAACCACAGCCCGATGCACGTTTGGTTGAAACTAGCACTCAACATGAGGATGTTGAGGATGATCAAGTGGTTGATCAATACACACAACACGTTCGCAGAAGTGGTAGAACTAGTAATCCACCTGAATGATATGGATTTTTCATGGATGGATGCTATGTGATAGATTCTGATGAACCAACCACATACCTTTCCTAGTATGTGTGTATAAGAAGGCTAGTGGGAGCACAATAACTTTCCTAGTATTGTATGTTGATGACATACTACTATTTGGAAATGACATTCCAACCTTGGAAGGTGTAAAAACCTCGCTTGGAAGTTGTTTTTCCATTAAGGATCTTGGTGAAGCCGCCTATATTCTGGGAATAAAGATCTATAGGGATAGATCAAGGCGGTTGATTGGTTTGAATCAAAGTGCATATATTGATAAAATCTTGAAAAGGTTCAAGATGGAGAATTCTAAGAAAGGTACCGTACCTATTCAAAGAGGAACGATATTGAGTACGACTCAATGTCCAAGCTCAAAGGAAGAGCAAGATAAAATGAAGGCAATCCTATACGCATCTGCTATAGGATCCATCATGTATGCAATGATATGCACTCGACCGGACGTGTCATGCGCCTTAAGCATGACAAGCCGTTACCAGCAGAATCCTGGAAACAGTCATTGGATGGCTGTTAAGAACATACTTAAGTACCTAAGGAGGACAAGAGATATGTTCCTGATCTATGGATCTGGTGACGAGGAACTCGTTGTAAAAGGTTACACGGATGCAAGTTTCCAAACCGATCGTGACGATTCACGATCACAATCGGGATACATTTTCATTCTGAATGGAGGAGCTGTCTCTTGGAAGAGCTCCAAGCAGGATGTGGTGGCTCTATCAACTACAGAATCAGAATATGTCGCCGCCTCATTGGCAGCTCAAGAAGCTGCATGGTTGAAGAAATTCATTGCCAATCTTGGGGTTGTCCCTTCCATTCAGGACCCCCTAGAAATTTTTTGTGACAACGAGGGTGCGATTGCTCAAATCAAGGAACCCCGTGCTCATCAAAAGACTAGGCACATTGAGCGGAGATTCAACTACATACGAGATGAAGTTGAAAAGGGAAAGATATGTATTCGCAAAGTTCACACGGATCAAAACGTTGCTGATCCTCTCACGAAGCTTCTTGAAAAGGCAAAGCATGAAGGTCATACTTGTGCCATGGGACTTCGATATTCTAGTGATTGGATATGATCTGTAAATTTAGCATTTGGATATATGGAATTTTCTATTATTTGGTTATAATGTTTCAAATAATATTCAATTTAGCATGTTTAATCCGTGAGTAAAATGTTTACTCTAAATTTCCGTAGTCGTTCATACTTGTGGGAACAAGTTTGAAGGTAAGACTATTATGAACTTGGATTGGTTGATATTCATAAGGATGAATATAGAGCAATGGGTTGCTACCAAGGTTCATAGATATTTGTGGGTTACAAATATTGGACTACCCGCATCTCAAATTTTACTACATGGAATCTTATTCATTGATCATAAATAAATTTGAGTAAAGGCGAATATCATTTGGTATCCTCCGACCTGAGATACATATTGGGTTGATGTTCACCAAGTATTATACCTTGAGCATATTCTTCACTGTCCTGAAATAGTGGACAGTACATAAGGATATGTCCAGTATAACACGAGGTGTTTGTGAGAAACGTATGTAGTCAAGATGGAATTTGTGCCTCTTATTCGTTGAGAGTTAGATGTCTAAGGCCTGATTAAGTTAAATCAACAAGGAATGATCATTCTGTGTCCTTGGATTTAGCATGACATCTGTAACAAAAGGATAGATGATTAATTCACCTAATTCTATCAACTAGGGTACTTGAAAGGGATGATGTTATGAATGGCTATAAGTCATGCGTATTAAGGGTAGTAAACCGTTGTTAGGCGGTATTTACTGCTTGCATCAATCTTCTATGAATCTTGGGCAAGTGGAGATTGTAGGATTCTATGTGCCCAAGACACTTAGAATATTGATGTGGTTAGTACGTTATGATCCAAGTCGGGTTATACCCATAACAAGCTTAGCAAACACCAAATAATATTTATTGATGATATGATCATGCAATAAAATATTAACACCAATTTAGAAAATGGGTTTTCTAAAACAAGTTGCATATGACATGGAACAATTTATTAGGATATTTTGTTCAATGATATTATTTGTAATGTTATTTATATTAGTTAGATGACATTACAAATTAATAATGGCTATATATGTTATACAATTAATTGGTTAGTTGTATACATTTTCTAAGATAGACCAAATTATAAGACCCACAACTTGTGTATTGTGTTAAAAAAAAAAAGGGGGGAA
>JACCIX010000412.1:35000-42500 GCA_025506515.1 Flaveria trinervia | reverse complement strand
TTAGGTTTAATTATTTCAGCTAACATTTGTGGATCCCACACTTATATGGTAATCAACATTCCTCAGAGGTTTTGAGCGGTCTACGGGTATTATTACAAGAAGAGACTATTCTAGAGCTTTCAAAGAGAAGCCTGTCCTCAGGTCAGTGCCATCGCACAGCAGAGAGGCGGCAAACAACAATGAATTCTAGAATATCTAAGTTATGCTTATCCTCAGGTTAGTGCCATCGCACAGCAGAGAGGCACACAACCTATCTCCTTGTTAGAGCAGCTTACTTTTATTTTTCACAAAATGCACCAACAAAATGAGCCATTAGCTTTATTGCATTTGTCTTTCATTTTTTCTTGCTTTGCTCTAATTTTGGTCATCCGCACACTTTTGTGGCGTTTAAACGCTCATTGCCCCTTATTGGAATATATTTGATTGTGTTAACCAGTGATAAGATGGGAGTCCACAGTCAGTTGAACAACTTAGTTTGATCTTGAGATCACCAATCAGGTCTAATTGTCTATTGTGTGAATCTACCAACATATCATTTGTGGTCTAGCAGCCTCTAAGTCTACTTTCTCTGTGTCACCTTAGGAGTTGCCAGTTTTCTATCATTTTCCCCGTTTTATATTGCTTAGACTACGCAGACTTATACTTTGAACTTTTGCATCTTTTCAAACCTTAAATTTTAAATCCCTCTTGATTTGTTCCTGTGTACTATCATATTCCAAGGTATTGAATTAGTATCACAAACACAATCTGCCTTATTTCAGCTACTTACCCCTTCTCCCTCATTTTTTTTTTTAATTTTTTTTTAATGTTAACTTGCTGACCTATTCTCCCCTAAAATACTAAAATCATTTTGGATTTAATTATTTTTGGATTTAATAAACAGCAAGGTAACATGAAGTTAAATGTAACAGACAAGAACAAACAGATAACATAAAATAAAATAAACATTAATGAAACCTACCCCGGACTACACATTATGCTCATCAGGAATTACCTCACTTTTCTTTTTAACGCCGTTGACCTCTAGCAAGTATTGAAAACGTGGTTTATCAAAGGCTTTTGTATAGAGGTCAGCACGTTCAAAATCAGTATTAATTTTAACCACATCTATTAAGTTCTTTTCAAAGCAGTCTCTTATGAAGTTGTATTTAATACCGATGTGTTTGGTCTTAGGATGTTGAACCGGGTTTTGGTTACTGCAATTGCAGCAGAGTTATCAACAAAAATAGGAGTAGACGAGAATTTCAAACCGTAATCCCGCAATTGCTGTTGAATCCAAATGATTTGGGAACAGCAACTTGCAGCAGCAACATATTCGCTTCACAGGTTGACAATGCAACCGATGTCTGCTTCTTACACTGCCATGTAACTAATCTTCTCCCAAAGAATTGACACCCTGCTGATGTAGACTTGTAGTTCATTTTGCAGCCTCCATAGTCCGAGTCACTATACGCTGTGAGCTCAAAATCGTCATCATGAGGATACCACAACCCCAGGGTGGGTGTACCCTTTAGATAGCGAAGGATCCTTTTGACCCCGATTAGATGATTGACCTTAGGTTTAGCCTGATATCTGGAACATAAACATGTAGCATACATGATATCAGGTCTTGAGGCAGTGAGATACATGAGGGATACAATCATGCCTCGGTACATAGTGGCATCTACAAGATCTCCACTCTCATCAGGTGCTATATCATGATTCGTAGCGAGTGGAGTCCCAGCAGCAGAAGCATTCTCCATGTCAAAGCGACTGAGAATGTCTCCTACATACTTGGTCTGATGTAGAAAGATCCCATTAGGTGTTTGATCCACCTGTACCCGAGAAAGAACTTCATCTCCCCCATTGCACTCATCTCAAACTCTTTCTTCATCACTGCTTCAAACTCTTTGCACAACTCTTCGTTCTCTGACCCGAAGATTATGTCATCAACATAGATCTGTACAAGCAGTAGGTCACCATCCTTTTCTTTAATAAACAGTGTACAGTCAATGACTCCCCTGCGAAAGCCGTGTTTCACAAGATGAGTCGGGAGTTTCTCGTACCAAGCTCGAGGAGCTTGATGAAGCCCATATAAAGCTTTGTCGAGCTTGTAAACTCTATCCCGATGATAAGGGTCTTCAAATCCCTCGGGTTGACTGACATAGACTGTTCCCTTATTTCACCATGAAGGAATGCACTTTTCACATCTAATTGGTAGACTTTAATCTTCATGTACGAGGCATAGGCGAGGAAGATACGAATCGCTTCCATCCTTGCCACGGGTGCAAACACTTCGTTATAATCAATACCCTCGACTTGGCGAAAACCTTGAACCACCAGTCGAGCATTGTTCCTTATGATGACTCCTTGGTCATCCTTCTTACATTTTAGTACCCATTTGGTGCCAATGACTTTAGCACCTTTAGGTCTATCTACCAGTGTCCATACACCTAACTTCATAAACCGCAGAAGTTCTTCTTGCATGGCACTCACCCAGGACTCATCGTTTAGTGCTTCACTGACATATTTTGGCTGAACCTGCGAGACAAAACAGCGATAAGCACCATCATGTATGTAACCCTTCTCCATAACTGAGGCGTAATCAGCTGAGTATAGCTGATTTCGGGTTTGTACTCCTGATCGGACATCTCCAATAATGTTGTCAAGGGGATGATAGACGTTTAGTGGTGATCCTGGAGTAGTCGGCACAGTCACCTCCGAGCCAAGATTGTGAACATTTTGGTCTGCATCAGAGGAGGTTGGAGTTTGAGGTTCCGAAGTCGAGGGTGCATCCCTTGTGATGCTTGTGGACTTCAGAACTGGAACCTGCTCCTCCTAACGTTCTGGTCATCTGCTTCAGTTTCATCTTCAGAGGAGGAGTCACTTTCATTGACGACCCCTTCTTACTGAGTAGATGACTCTCCCTGTGTGCTCGATGGAGTGTTTAGTATACCATACATCATCCTAGTAGCTAACTCATCATCCGAGGGAGAGAGAGGGATGTTGAAGGATTTGAAGAATCCATCATAATCGAAGAAGTATGCAGGTCCTTTGCCTGTAGGTGGTGTGGTATATCTCTGAACGTCGACATTACACCACACTTCCACAAGACCCTTGAGTTATTGTAAACTCGCTTGTTCGGTATGTTGTATCCTAGAAAAATTCCTCAACTGCCTTCTCGCTGAATTTTCCTTCGTGTGTCTTCTTCAAAAGTGTACACGGTGCGCCAAAAGGTTCAAGATACTCCCAATTTGGTTTGCGTCTTTGAAGTATCTCATACATGTCTTTCCGTGGCGCTTGACTATTAGGACTCTGTTCAGTGTATAGCCATTTGCCACTGCCTCGTTCTAGAATTGGATGGGCAGTTTCGAGTCTGCCAGCATAATCCGGGCTATTTCTATCAAGCTCATGTTCTTTCTCTCAGCAACTCCCTTCATCTGAGGTGTGTAGGCAGAGGTGAATTGATGCACAATTCCCTTTTCCTTGCAGTATGCCTCCATCCCTTGATTCTTGAATTCTGTCCCGTTGTCTGAGCGTATTTGTCGAACTTTGAGTTTGTAGAGTGATTCCAGTGTGGTTACTAATTCTTTGAATGTCTCCAAAGTTCTGATTTGGATTTCAGAAACATTACCCAAGTGAACCTTGAGTAGTCATCAGTGACCACATAACAGTATGCGTCGCCTGCTGCTCCTTGTACTAACTGGACCGAACAGATCCATGTGAAGAAGCTCAAGAGGAAGTTCTATTCAATGAACTTTCTTTTCCTTATGAGACTTCTTTGTCTGTTTGCCCTTCTTGCAAGCTACACAGAAGTCAGGAAGTTGGAAGTTCTTGACATTCACTCCTCTAACTAGATCCTTCTGAATCAAATGATTCATCTTCCTTTGACTAATGTGTCCCATTCTCCGATGACGGGAGATGGAATCCTTCTCAGTAGCTTTAGATAAGAAACACTGAACCTCATGATCCGTTGTGGCAGCTGTTGACAGATCCAAGACATAAGGTCTTTATATCTTGAAGCAGTCATCAGAACTTGGTCTTCTGGGATCAAATATCTTCTTTCTTCAGCACGTAACACTTTTGATTATCGAAGACGAATTTAAATCCTTTATCACAGATTTGGGACATAGAAAGTAAGTTGTTCTAAAGTTGTTGAACCTAGTTCACTTTATCAAACTTAACTTTCTGATTTCCCACTTCTCCCTGAGCTGTGATATATCCTCCTTTGTTTCCTGCAAAGGAAACATGCCCTCCTTTTATTTGTTTGACGTTGGATAAAAGGGCGCTATTTCCTGTCATGTGCCTGGATGCTCCGCTGTCTATTATCCACGTGTTAGTGTCAGCGCTATATCGAGCACCCTGCGCATACAAAGCGAAAGAATCAGTTTAGGTTAGGAACCCAAGCTTTGATTGTCTTGGGTTTCCCTGAGGCATCACACATCATAAACTCCACCCATTGACCCTTAGAAGGTGAGGGTAGCGCAGGTTCTTTCTTGTTATCAGTATCAGACACGAGGGTGGATTTTTCTTTCCATACGCCAGATTTGTGCAGTGCATGTTTATGATAAACAGTCGTCTGGCTTACAGGTTGAACTTTAGGGTCACTAGGTCTTCTAGGTGGAGTTAGAGAACTCCGCTTAGACGACCTAGGTCTAGAGTCCAGAATGTCAATCTTCTTCCTAGGTGTCTGATAGAAATGACAGTCAGAAGCAATGTGTCCACATTCTCCACAGTTGTAGCATGACCTGCTATCAACTTTATGAGTAGACTTTCTTTGTGGAGAAGTGCGTGACACTCTAGTAACATCAATCACTTTAGTTTTTGACTCTTGGATGTTTGATGTTTTCTCTGGTATAACAAATTTTACTGATTTAACCTGTTTTCCTTTTTGGTTAGCTGGTTTTTGACTCGAAGCTTGTGAAAAAGTAACATTTGAAGTCCTTTTAGGTTCTGATTTGACTCTATTTGACCCTGACTGTAAATTAACTTTTTCAAATTCATTTTCCAGGTTAACACATGGCATTTTACCCTTTGCCTTTGAAGTGGCCTCCTTTTGTTTCTTACCAGATTCAGTAGATGAACATGAGGTGTCTGGATCAGTAACAAGAGGAGTGGTCACCACATGATCCTTGATGGGGTTATTATTTACTGGTCTAGACTTGGTGTTCATCAAGGTCTCAGGTGGTGGTGGAACCACTTTGTAGCCTAATCTCTCCCCATTATTCCTTTCTCTTACTAAGTGTTGAACTATGTGTGAAGAACTAGTCCAACTATGCAGTTTCTGTTTTAATGAATTAACTTCGACTTCTAAAACTGCTCTTTGTTTCTTAGTGTCTTCTAGGGAGTTAAGATAGTACCTAATGTCGTTTGCTTGGTTAAAAGCCACTACTTCGGTTTCCCTAAGTTGTTTGGTCAATAGGTCTATCTTTTCTTTATAACAATGCTCATTTTGTTTTAGCACTCTATTTGCCTCAGTACACAGACGTAAATCTTTTACTAAGTTATCATTATGGTCTAATAACCTAGCAAATTTGTCATCTATGCTCTTCCTAAACTTGTCACAATCAGAACAAGCATGGTCATTAAAAAGTCGGTCAGTGGTACTTACCTGAGTTGGTCCAGAAGTATTAGCCATCAATGCTGCATCAGATGATTCTGGTTCTGTCGACTCTGGCTTTTCAGTCTCTGAGGTGGAGACTTCCTCATTTGGCTTGTAGCTGACCTCGGCTGCAGTTGTTTCTTCACTATGTGACATTGCAATTTCAACTGCTATATCACCTTCACTCGCAGAATCATCGTCATATCCTCGACCCGTGTTAGATTCTCCGGGTGAGACAAACCTGAAACTCCAATCCTGTCCTTCATCATCATGAGCAGTTAGTGCTTTAGGGTCCTTGTTTGATGAAGTAGAATTAGAGGGTTGCTTGTCCTGGCGAGTAAATGCTGAGAACGGGTTCCCATTCCCCGTCTTCTTTGGCTTGACACATTCTCGTTTGAAGTGCCCCTTCTCACCACAGTTAAAGCAGGTCACTTTACTCTTATCGAAGCCAAAGGTGGTGTCCTTAGTAGCAACCAAGTTCTGTCCAGTCTTTTTCACAAACTTTTTCGCCCTTCGAACAGCACTTGCTAAGGCCCACATTATATCCATCCTTTCGAGCTCCATCTCATCCACCTGCTCGTAGTCCTCATCTACCAGATGGCAGTTTCCAATCTTCCAGCAACTCCATCATATGAATGAACCACTGCTACTAGGAGATCCATATGCTCTCGTGCTACTTCCACGGTCACATTACCGAAGTTCTCGGTCTTCAGTTTAGTAGCGTTAGCTTCTGATCCAATATGATGGGTACATGATGACCCAGACGTGTCTGATCCAGAAATAGAGAATGTGAAGGACCTGACGAGCTAGACACAAAAGCAGTCTGGAGAGGTGCTCCAGATGCCTTTGCTTGAGGTGTGGCGTTGTATAAAGCTGGATTTTGTGTGTACGAAGACTTCTGAGCTCTATACTTCCCTTAGTGCTTCTTCGCGCAACTTAAGAATGAAGTCATTTATATCCAGCTTTACAAGGATACCATTCTGTCTCAGGTTAGACACGAATGTAGCCCACTTATCCGGCAACCCGTCTGCGAAGTTGCTTACTTTTTCTTCCATGGTAGTAACCACTCCATGGGTATGCAATTCGCTCATCAAGTGGTAGAATCTATCTATGACGTCGTCCAAGCTTTCATTACCAATTGAAGAGAAGTTATCGAATCCTTCTTTAACTCCTTTGCTTTGATTGCCTTCAATGATGCATTACCATCATATCTCTTCTCTAGCGCATCCCACAGTTTCTTGGACTGCTTGTTCTCGGAATACTGGTGGAATATGTCTTTGGGGATAGACTGAGTGATCAATGCATATACTCTTTTCTCTGCGTTGTACTTTACTTTCTGTGCATCGGTCATCCCGCTTAATGTTAGTTTAACCCCATCAGCTCCCACCGGTGTACTATAACCTGTCTCAATGGCTTCCCACAGATTAGGATCTACTCCATTAAGGTAGATCTCAAAACATTGTTTCCAGTGGGGAAACTCATCTAAAGTCAAGAGCTTTGGTGGTTTATTGTGATTCCCCACCTCACTCTCAAGCAACAACAGATTCTGTATCCTTGAGTCTTTCCCAGCAGTAAAGGCTGACATCTGATCTTCCATGATGAATAAACTTATATCTAATCAAACAAACTTTTACTGATACGACTGAAGGAGGCGACTGAGCTAATCGTGCGTCTAAGCTCTGCGATTGGTTCAATCGTGCGAATGAACTGGGCGATTGGTTCAGTCGGGCAAATGAATCAGGTAAGTATGAGCTATGCGAACGAATGGTCCAATCGGCCGAATGAAGGTGTAACTAGGTCCAATCGTGCGTATGAGTAGTACGAATGGAGTCCAGTCGTACGACTGAGTCAGTCGTGCGATTGAAGCCGCTGGTTTGCGAAAATTTCTAGGTTTGACGATTTTCAGCCGTAAAAACTCG
>JACCIX010000412.1:7500-30000 GCA_025506515.1 Flaveria trinervia | reverse complement strand
AAATCATTAAGCTAAATAGAATGGGTCTATAAAAGGAGTTAATGGTTTGCAAAATAAAATGGGTTTTATTAAAAGAAACAAATGGATACCATATGGTTGAATGCATACAATCATATAGTACATGGACTTTTCTAAAACAAGAATTGTGAAATTATAAATCCCTTTTGAGAAACAAGTTAAACACCATCCTTTTACACAACACGTAGGTTACTTGCAAACTCTTAGTGGGATAAAGGTCACCTAACCACTTTGAGGGAACTTGTAACTTTAGGTGATAATGCCATGTTTGTGGGATAAAGGTCACCTAACCACTTATGTGGTGAACTCACACGTGTGTGTAAGTTGGACGAGTTGATTTATAAAATATATTGAATGGATCACCTAAAATGTGTTTTATAAAAGGTGTTGATGGGGTAAACATGCCGTTATAAACATAAAATGTTCAAACGATCCCATACCATTAGAAGTTGCAATGGGTTGCAATTGTCATATATGACTACCTTGTTTATTTAAATAATGGGATAAAGGTCACCTAACCAATACTTAAATATAACGTTGGATTCTAAATTTTTTTTTATTAATAGTCTATGAGACGTAAAGGTATTAATAAATGAAATATATAATTATATCAATGATTACTGAAATGGAACTTTGTAAAATCTTGTAGATGGCCGACCACACCAACGCTAATAACGATGTACCAAACCAAAACAACCAATCTCTTAGGGCGATCCTTCAAAGGGATCGTCTAACACCTAACAACTTCATGGATTGGTACCGCAACTTGAGAATTGTTCTCAAGCAAGAAAAGCGGGCCTACATTCTTGATGATCCCATCCCCGATGAACCTAACGAGGAGGATGTGGAGGCCTATAATGATTGGGTTAAATATGTGGAAGACTCCGTCCAAGTCTCTTGCTTAATGTTAGCAAGTATGACACCCGAACTCCAAAAGGAGTATGAGCTCCATGGAGCCTATGACATGATCACTCAGTTGCGGGAAACGTTCCAGCAACAAGCTAGAGTGGAGCGCTTCGAAACGGTTCGAGTACTTCATGCATGTCGGATGGAAGAATCCCAATCAATTTCATCATATGTTCTTAAGATGAAAAGCCACATCGACCGCCTTCAAAAGCTAAATTGTCCTGTCTCAAAGGAGTTGCCACGGATTTGATCCTTAATTGCCTATCTAAAAGGTTTGAGGCATTCGTCATGAATTACAACATGAACGGATGGGACAAGAGCATAAATGAACTTCATTCGATGCTCAAATCAGCTGAGGCGGGAATGGGTAAAAGGGTTTTACCCGTTCTCACCATTAATGAAGGTGGGAGAAGGAAGAGGTCTCTACCCCCTCCTAAGGCAAATGTTGCCAAAGGAAAGGGGCACGTTGGAAGAAAGGGGAAGATGGTTGTTAGGGCGGAACCTCCGAAGCCCAAGGAGAAGAAGCAAAAGGTTGGTGTAAACGACCCATGCTTCAAATGTGGTGAGATAGGGCATTGGATGAGAAATTGTCTAGTCTATCTCAAAGAGTTAAGAGAAAAGAGGGATGCAGGGCAAACCTCAGGTATAATTTACATGATACATGTTGAGCTAAATGTTATTTCTTCTAACACATGGGTATTAGATACCGGATGTGGAACTCACATTTGCAATTTATTGCAGTGGTTCAAAAGAAATGAGCATTATGCAAAAGGGGAAATAAGTCTATACATGGGCAATGGTGCAAAGGTTCATGTTGAAGCCCAAGGAGACTACATTTTGAAGCTTCCAACTGGTTTGGAAGTCTTTATATAATGTATTATATGCTCCTAGTTTGACTAGGAACATAATTTCTGTTTCCCGTTTAAGACAATATGATTATGATTTCAAGTTTGTTGACAATGATATTCATGTTTCTTTAAATCATGTATTTTATTTTAAAGCTATACCTTGTAATGGTATTTATGAATTGGTTCATGAAAACGTAACATATGATAGCTCCATGTACCAAGCAACCACCAAAAGACTCAAATTAGATTTGAATGATACCTACCTTTGGCATTGTCGTCTTGGTCATATAAACAAGAAACGTATACAAACACTTCAAAAGAACGGTCTTTAAAACACAATGAATGTGATTCATTTGATGTATGTGAATCTTGTTTACAAGGTAAATGACTAAGGCACCCTTTAGTGGAACTAACGAAAGGGCAATAGATTTATTAGGTATCATACATTCGGATGTATGTGGTCCTTTTAAGCCAATGACTAGGAATGGTGAAAGATACTTCATTACCTTTACCGATGATTATAGTCCATATGGGTATGTGTACTTATTAAGGCACAAAGATGAAGCTTTTGAAATGTTCAAAATCTTCAAGAATGAAGTAGAAAATCAACTCAATAGGTCAATTAAAAATCTCCGCACCGATAGAGGTGGCGAATACCTAAGTGATGTTTTTCAAGATCATCTTAGGAGTTGTGGGATTGTCTCACAACTCACTCCACCTGGAACACCACAACATAATGGTGTGTCTGAGAGGAGGAATCGAACCTTATTGGATATGGTTCGATCTATGATGGCTAGAAGCACATTACCTCTATCATTTTGGGGTTTCGCTTTGCTCTCCGCAGCCCGTATTCTGAATATGGCCCCAACCAAAAAGGTGGAAAAGACACCTTTTGAGATATGGCATGGAAGAGTTCCATCCCTATCGTACTTAAGGGTCTGGGGTTGTGAGGTTTATGTTAAGACTCCCACCCCAAACAAATTAGATGTCCGATCCACCAAGTGTATCTTTGTTGGATATCCTAGAGATTCTATGGGATATTATTTCTATGATCACTGGAACAAAAAGTGTTTGTTGCCAGAAAGGGTGAGTTCTTAGAAACTAAGTTCCTTATGGAAGGAACTAGCAGTAGAACAGTGGATCTTGAGGAGGATCAAGAAACACAGCCCGGTGCACGTTTGGTTGAAACTAGCACTCAACGTGAGGATGTTGAGGATGATCAAGCGGTTGATCGATACACACAAAACGTTCGCAGAAGTGGTAGAACTAGTAATCCACGTGACAGATACGGATTTTTCATGGATGGATGCTATGTGGTGGATTCAGATGAACCAACCACATATCATGATGCAGTGTCCAATTTGGATTATGACAAATGGCTTGAGGCCATGAACGTTGAGATGCAATCCATGTATGACAATCAAGTTTGGGAACTTGTTGTGCCACCTCTTAATTCCAAAATAGTTGGAAGTAAGTGGGTTTTCAAGAAGAAAACTCATATGTATGGAAACTTGGATACTTACAAAGCTAGACTTGTAGCAAAGGGTTTCACTCAAACTCAAGGGGTTGATTATCATGAAACCTTCTCACCTGTTGCAATGCTTAAGTCTATAAGGATATTGTTTGCCGTAGCAGTTCATTATGATTATGAGATTTGGCAAATGGATGTCAAAACCGCTTTCCTAAATGGATATCTTGAGGAAGATGTCTATATGGTTCAGCCTGAAGGTTTTGTCGATCCAAAATATCCTAATAAAGTATGCAAGTTAATGAAATCAATCTATGGATTGAAACAAGCATCAAGAAGTTGGAATCACCGTTTTGATGATGAAGTAAAGAAATTTGGCTTCATCAAAAACGCTGATGAGGCTTGCGTGTATAAGAAGGCTAGTGGGAGCACAATAACCTTCCTAGTATTAAATGTTGATGACATACTACTATTTGGAAACGACATTCCAACCATGGAAGGTGTAAAAACCTGGCTTGGAAGTTGTTTTTCCATCAAGGATCTTGGTGAAGCCGCCTATATTCTAGGAATAAAGATCTATAGGGATAGATCAAGACGGCTAATTGGTTTGAATCAAAGTGCATACATTGACAAAATCTTGAAAGGTTCAAGATGGAAAACTCTAAGAAAGGTACTGTACCTATTCAGAGAGGGACAATATGAGTACGACTCAATGTCCAAGCTCAAAGGAAGAGCAAAATAGAATGAAGGCAATCCCATATGCATCTGCTGAAGGAATCATCTGCCCAAGATACATATTAAATTCATGTGGCTAGTGTGATATATCCAGTCGGGTCATACCCAATAAGAGTCCAACAAACACCGATAAATATTTATTCGCTGATAAGATCACACAAATAAATATTACACCAATTTAGAAACCGGTTTTCTAATCATTGCTTTTGTAAATGAACAATATTATATGGATAATTTCTTCATGAGATTTAGTTGTTTTATTAATTAAATTGGTTAATAATAAAACAAAAGTGAGTTATATTTTATAAAATTAAAATTGGTTTTAATTTTATAAAACAAGAGTGTATTTACAAAATAAATTCAAATGGGAGGGAAACAAAAGGGTCCCATTTTCGGCCGCCCCCTTGGCCTTGGGAATCCCTTTTGTTCTTGTAACATGCAAGCTATTAAACAACAAGAACACTCTTCCATCTCTAACACATTTTCTCTCTCACACACAAGAGCAAAATCCTCTCTACTCTCTCTCTAAAAACGGGTTTTTGGAGCTGAAACAAGGCTGATTTTCAGCTTTGAATCAAGTGTTCTTGGCTGGGAAAAACAGCTGTAGAGAGGGCTTTCAAGTTGGTGTTTCACAACCTAGCAAGTGGGTGTTTGAAGGAGCTTGTGGGTATCATCTCTTGAGGTCTTCTTGCTTGAAGATTCAGCCACAAAGATCATCTCTAACATCTCCCCAAACTCGTTTTCTTGAAGCTTGAAAGGTTGTCTTCTAAACATCCTGTTTATCTTTATTGTATGCATTTCGTATATGGATCCATGGTTTGGGTTTAGCTTTTCAAATGGGTTTGATAATCTACATATTAACAAAATTTTAAACTCTTAATCCGCTGCGTTTTTCATATATATTGGCTTATATGGACTTTGATAATCTTGTTAAACCCCATCAAATGGCATCAAGAGCCACTTATACGAATGCATACATGTATATGACACTCTTGTTCATGGTTTTGTGGTGTATAACACCATATGGCCGAGAGTTTTGTGGGCTGGATTGGTCCCCTTTTCAGATTTTAAAGATGCTATTTTATATGCTTGATTAGGATCTTTAAAATTTGGGTAATGGTTGTTTTTTTGTTTGAACCAAACCCATTTGTTCTTGGTTTATGTTGGCCAAGAATATGGGTTGAAAAGGGGCTGCCAAAATCGATTGTTATGTGCATATTTGGATGTGTATATAGATGTTCATAACCTAGCCAATACCTTGCATATGGATGTGTTTTGTGTTGTGATTTGTATGATTATTTATTTGGGTTTGTAATCTATTTATTATTTATGATGGTTTGTAATAATAAAGTAGATTAGTTGTATCTCTTTTACTAGTAAAAAATGTATTAGGATATATTTTGTAAAAGGAGTTCAAGAAGACTTTGGTTTTTGGTTTGGGCCATTTTAGGCCCAAATGGGCCTCATAGCCCAAGATTGGTTTTAAGCCCAATAACCAAAGCCCAAAGCATGAAGGCCCAAGGAAGCTAGGAGCTGAAGTTGGAGCCCAAAAGAAAGCCCAAATAAAGCAAAATGGTGACAACACAAAATGGACACTTGATGCATTAGGATGCGGGATCAAGTGGGAGCACACCATCTCAATGCCTTGTGTCATGTTTATGCTTTATTATTGACCCCTTGGCACACTTGTTTTGGCCAACAAGTGTTGCCAAATCCATTGGCTATGGTTATGAACTTGTGGTTGTTTTATTATGCATGTATGGTTGATTTACGTTCATCTTATCTTATTATGGAATTGGATAGTTAACAACTCGAAATCAACAACTCGCATAAAATTGGTTCCTTAGAAATCAATAAGTAATAAAATGGGTTTTACCAAATGAAAATTGTTTTCCAAACTAGAATTTTGTGAAACATAAATCCCTTTTAATCAAGTCAAACACTATCCTATTATACAACACTCGAATCATTTGAGAATTTAATGTGGGATAAAGGTCACCTAACCACATTAAGGGAACTTATGGTTTTGAGGTCGTTTGCCACATTTATGGGATAAAGGTCACCTAACCACTAATATTAGCAAATCCAAACGTGTGTCTAAGTAGGACGACTTAATTTGGATATCATGCATTAGGATCACCGAAGCATGACGTACAAGGGTGTTGATGGGATAAACATGCCAAACAAACATAAGATGTTTAACCGATCCC
The DNA here is from genome assembly GCA_025506515.1 of Flaveria trinervia. Classification (NCBI taxonomy): domain Eukaryota; kingdom Viridiplantae; phylum Streptophyta; class Magnoliopsida; order Asterales; family Asteraceae; genus Flaveria; species Flaveria trinervia. The sequence continues at coordinate 23,815 of JACCIX010000412.1, read as the reverse complement.
ATACACTAGAAATTGTAATAGGTTACTTGTCAAACGTTGACCACCTTGTTAATTTAAATAAAGGGATAAAGGTCACCTAACCAATATTTAAATGTAACGTTGGATTCTAAATTTTGACTATTAATTGTCTATGAGACGAAAGGGTATTAATAATCAAAATATATTGATATTAAAAGTACTAAAATTGAATTTTGTAAAATTGTAGATGGGTAACAACAACAATGCAATCCCGACCGTCCATAACCTATCACTAAGAACCATCCTTGAAAAGGAACGTCTAAACCATGGGAACTTCATGGATTGGTACCGAAATTGAGAATTGTTGTCAAACAGGAAAAGAAGTCCTATGTGTTAGACGATCCCATTCCCGATCAACCCGATGAAAATGACGTTGAGGCCTTTGCCGATTGGGTCAAGTACACCGAAGACTCTGTGCAAGTCTCATGTCTCATTCTAGCGAGTATGATTCCTGATTTGCAAAAGGACTTTGAGAACCACAATGCCTATGACATGATCACCCAGTTGAAGGAAATGTTCCAACAACAATCAAGGGTGGAGCGCTTCGAAACAATTCGAGCACTCCATGCATGTCGAATGGACGAGACCCAGTCGGTATCATCTTACTTCTCAAGATGAAGAGCCACATTGATCGCCTTGAAAGGCTTAACTGTCGTGTGTCCAATGAGTTGCAACGGATTTGATCCTCAACTCCTTATCCAAGAAGTTTGATAGCTTCGTTATGAACTATATCATGAATGGATGGGACAAGAGCATTGGTGAGCTTTATTCAATGCTCAAAACAGCCGAGGCAGGCATGGGTAGAAAGGTTCTACCAGTCCTTACGATCAATGAAGGTGGTAATAGGAAAAGGCACCTCCACGACCCTAGGGCAAATGTTGCCAAAGGGAAGGGGCACGTCAAGGGAATGGTAAGGGTAAAGCAAAAATGGAACCGCCCAAACCGAAAGAAAAGAAGCAAAAGGTTGCTCATGATGACCCGTGTTTTGAGTGTGGTGAAGTAGGCCATTCGAAACGCAATTGTCCGGTCTATCTCAAAGCGTTGAGATCGAAGAGGGACGCGGGGCAAACTTCAGGTACAATGTTTATGATACATGTTGAGCTAAATGTTATTTCTTCTAACACATGGGTATTAGATACTGGATGTGGAACTCATATTTGCAATTTGTTACAGGGGTTCAAAAGAAGTGAACATTATGCAAAAGGGGAAATAAGTCTCTTCATGGGCAATGGTGCAAAGGTTCATGTGGAAGCCCAAGGAGACTACATTTTGAAGCTTCCAAGTGGTTTGGAAGTTATTTTAAAAAATGTTTTGTATGCTCCTAGTTAACTAGGAACATTATTTCCGTTTCCTTTTTAAGACAATATGATTATGATTTCAAGTTCGTTGACAATGATATTCATGTTTCTTTAAATCATGTGTTTTGTTTTAAGGCTATACCTTGTAATGGTATTTATGAATTGGTTCGTAATAACACAACATATGATAGCTCAATGTACCAAGCAACCACCAAAAGGCTCAAATTAGATTTAAATGATTCCTATCTTTGGCATTGTCGCCTTGGTCATATAAACAAGAATCGTATGCAAAAACTCCAAAAGAATGGTCTTTTAAAAACTAATGAAAATGTTTCATTTGATATATGCGAGTCTTGTTTACAAGGTAAAATGACAAAGGTCCCTTTTAGTGGGACTAATGAAAGGGCAAAGGATTTATTAGGGATTATACATTCGGATGTATATGGACCTTTTAAACCAACAACTAGGAATGGAAAAATACTTCATTACTTTTACCGATGACTATAGTCGTTATGGGTATGTGTACTTGTTAAGAGACAAACATGAATCTTTTGAAATGTTCAAAATCTTCAAGAATGAAGTTGAAAATCAACTCAACAAAAGGGTCAAGATTCTTCGTACAGATAGAGGAGGTGAATACCTGAATAGTGAATTTCAAGAGTATCTTAGAAGTTGTGGGATTGTCTCACAACTTACTCCACCTGGAACACCACAACATAATGGTGTGTCTGAAAGGAGGAATCGAACTCTATTGGATATGGTTCGATCTATGATGGCTAGAAGTTCACTACCTCTATCATTTTGGGGTTTCGCACTGCTCTCGCGACCCGTATTTTAAATATGGCCCCAACCAAGAAAGTGGAAAGGACACCTTTTGAAGTATGGCATGGAAGGGTTCCATCATTATCATTTTAAAAGTTTGGGGGTGTGAGGCTTATCCTAAGCAATACGCTCAAAACAAACTAGAAGCCCGATCCACAAAGTGTATCTTCATTGGATACCCTAGAAATTGTATTGGATACTATTTCATGATCCATCAGAGCAGAAAGTATTTATTGCTCGAAAGGCAGAGTTCTTAGAAACTAAGTTTCTTTCGGAAGAAACTAGTGGAAGAGCAGTGGAACTTGAAGAGATTCAAGATTCACAAGACGATACACAATTGGTTGAAACTAGCAATCAACATGAGGATGTTGAGAATGATCATATGGATGATCAAAATACACAAAACGTTCGCAGATCTGGTAGAACTAGTATTCCTCCTGAGAGATATGGATTTTTCATGGATGGATGCTATGTGGTAGATTCGGATGAACCAACCACATACCATGATGCAATGTCAAAACCTGATTTTGACAAATGGCAAGAAGCCATGAACGTCGAGATGCAATCCATGTATGATAACCAAGTTTGGGAATTGGTTACACCACCTCTTAACTCCAAGATAGTTGGGAGTAAGTGGGTTTTCAAGAAGAAAAACGATATGCATGGAAACTTGGATACTTATAAAGCTAGACTTGTAGCAAAAGGTTTTACTCAAACTCAAGGGGTTGATTATGATGAAACTTTCTCGCCTGTGGCAATGCTAAAGTCTATTAGGATATTGTTTGCCATAGCAGCATATTATGACTATGAGATTTGGCAAATGGAAGTCAAAACCGCTTTCCTTAATGGATATCTTGAGGAAGATGTCCATATGAAACAACCTGAATGTTTTGTCGATCCAAAACATCCTAACAAGGTATGCAAGTTAAAGAAATCAATCTATGGATTGAAACAAGCGTCAAGAAGTTGGAATCACCGTTTGATGATGAAGTAAAGAAATTTGGCTTCATCAAAAACGCTGATGAAGCTTGTGTGTATAAGAAAGCTAGTGGGAGCATTATTACTTTCCTGTATTATATGTCGATGACATTCTGCTATTTGGAAATACATTCCAACCTTGGAAGTGTGTAAAACCTGGCTTGGAAGCTGCTTTTCCATTAAAGATCTTGGTGAAGCCACCTCTATTTTGGGAATAAATATCTATAGAGATAGATCAAGGCGGTTGATAGGTTTAAACCAAAGTGCATACATTGAAAAGATCTTGAAAAGGTTCAAGATGGAGAATTCTAAGAAAGGTTTGGTACCTATTCAAAGTGGGACTATATTGAGCTCATCTCAATGTCCTAGTTCAAAGGTTGAACAAGAAAGAATGAATGGAGTCCCATATGCATCTGCTATAGGATCCATCATGTATGCAATGATATGTACTAGGCCGGACGTGTCATGTGCTCTGAGCATGACAAGTAGATATCAGCAGAACCCTGGTAACAGTCATTGGATGGCTGTTAAGAGTATTTGAAATATCTTAGGAATACTAAGGATATGTTCTTAATATATGGATCTGGTGAGGAGGAGCTCGTTGTAAAGGGTTACACGGATGCGAGTTTCCAAACTGATCGAGATGATTCTCGATCACAGTCGGGATATGTCTTCATTATGAATGGAGGAGCAGTCTCTTGGAAGAGCTCAAAGCAAGATGTGGTGGCACTGTCTACAACAGAATCAGAATACATCGCCGCTTCATTGGCAGCTCAAGAAGCTGCGTGGCTTAGGAAATTCATTGCTGATCTAGGGGTTGTTGCTACCATTCAAGACCCCTAGAGATCTTTTGTGACAACGAGGGTGCGATTGCTCAAATCAAAGAACCTCGTGCTCATCAAAAGACTCGGCACATTGAACGGAGATTCAACTACATAAGGGATGAAGTTGAAAAGGGAAAGATATGTATTCGCAAAGTTCACACCGATCAAAACATTGCGGATCCACTCACGAAGCTCCTAGATAGGTCAAAACATGAAAGTCATACTTGTGCCTTAGGACTTCGATATTCTAGTGATTGGACCTGATCAAATTTTGTATTTGGATATTGGAACTTATGTTATTTAACTTAATTATATGTTATAATTTTCATTTGTTCATTCTTTTAGCATTTAAATCCGTGAATAAGGAAGTTATTCTAAACATCCGTGGTCGATCATACTTGTGGGAACAACTATGAATGTAAGACTATAATGAACTTGGATTGGTTGATATTCATAAGGTATGAATATAAAACAAGTTGTTGCTACCAAAGTTCATTGATATCTATGGGATATAGATATTGGACTGACCCGCTCTCAATTGTCTCTGCATGGAATCTTAGTGATTAGTCATAAGAGACATTGAGTAAAGGCGAATATCATTTTATCCTTAGACCTGAGATACATATAGGGTCTTGATATTCACCAAGTATTATATTTTGACTTAGTTCTTTGCTATTATGTAAAATTAACAGTACATAAGGCTAGGTTCAGGTATGATATAAGGCGATGTGAGAGACATATGTAGTCAAGATGGAATTTGTTCCTCTTATTGTTGAGAGTTAGATGACTAAGGCCTGTTAAAGTTAAATCATCGGAGAATGACAATTCTGTGACTCTGGGATTTAACATGACATCTGTAACAAAAGGATGGATGATTGATTCACCTAAAACATTTCATGTATGGTACTTGAAGGAGATGATGTTATTGAATGGCAGTTAATCATATACATTAGGGGTAGCAAACCGTTGCTAAGCGTTATTTGCTACTTACATCAATTTTCTATGAATCTTGTGCAAGTGGGAGATTGAAGGAATACATCTGCCCAAGATACATATTAATTCATGTGGCTAGTGTGATATGATCCAAGTCGGGTCATACCCAATAACAAGTCAAACAAATACCAATAAATATTTATTCGCTGATAAGATCACACAAATAAATATTAGCACCAATTTAGAAACCGGGTTTTCTAAATCATTGTTTGTAAATGAACAATATTATATGGATAATTTGTTCATGAGATGTTAGTTGTTTTATTATTTAAATTGGTTAAGTAATATAAAACAAAAGTGTGTTATATTTTATAAAATTAAAATTGGTTTTAATTTTTAAAACAAGAGTGTATTTTACAAAATAAATTCAAATGGGAGGGAAACAAAAGGGTCCCATTTTCGGCCGCCCCCTTGGCCTTGGGAATCCCTTTTGTTCTTGTAACATGCAAGCTATTGAACAACAAGAACACTCTTCCATCTCTAAAACATTTTCTCTCTCACACACAAGAGCAAAATCCTCTCTACTCTCTCTCTAAAAACGGGTTTTGGAGCTGAAACGAGGCTGATTTCAGCTTTGAATCAAGTGTTCTTGGCTGGGAAAAACGGTTGTAGAGAGGGCTTTCAAGTTGGTGTTTCACAACCTAGTAAGTGGGTGTTTGAAGGAGTTGTGGGTATTATCTCTTGAGGTCTTCTTGCTTGAAAATTCAGCCACAAAGATCATCTCTAACATCTCCCCAAACTCGTTTTCTTGAAGCTTGAAAGGTTGTCTTCTAAACATCCTATGTTTATCTTTATTGTATGCATTTCGTATATGGATCCATGGTTTGGGTTTAGCTTTTCAAATGTTTGATAATCTACATATTAACAAGATTTTAAACACTTAATCCGCTGCGTTTTTCATATATATTGGCTTATATGGACTTTGATAATCTTGTTAAACCCCATCATTGCTATAGGATCCATCATGTATGCAATGATATGCACTAGACCAGACGTGTCATGCGCTTTAAGCATGACAAGTAGATACCAGCAAAATCCTGCTGATAGTCATTGGATGGCTGTCAACAACATTCTAAAGTACCTAAGGAGGACTAAGGACATGTTCTTGATCTACGGATCTGGTGAAGAGGAACTCGTTGTAAAAGGTTACACGGATGCGAGTTTCCAAACCGATCGTGATGATTCACGATCTCAATCGGGGTACATCTTTATTCTGAATGGGGGAGCTATTTCTTGGAAAAGCTCAAAGCAAGAAGTCGTAGCGTTGTCCATATAGTCAGAATACGTCTCCGCTTCAATGGCAGCACAGAAGCTGCATGGCTGAAGAAATTCATAGCCGATCTAGGGGTAGTCCCTTCCATTCAGGATCCCCTAGAGATTTTTTGTGACAACGAGGGTGCGATTGCTCAAATCAAGGAACTCGTGCTCATCAAAAGACTCGGCACATTGAACGGAGATTCAACTACATAAGGGATGAAGTTGAAAAAGGAAAGATATGTATTCGCAAAGTCCACACTGATAAAAACGTTGTGGATCCACTCACAAAGCTCCTTGAAAAGGCAAAGCATGAAGGTCATGTTTGGCCATGGGACTTAGATATTCTAGTGACTGGGTTTGATGTTGTATTTTGTATTTGGATATTGGAACTAATGTTATTAACTTAATTGTATGGTTATAATTTCATTTGTTCTTCTATTTTAGCATGTTTAAATCCGTGAATAAATGAATTATTCTCAACGTCCGTAGTCGATCATATTGTGGGAACAACCATGAATGTAAGACTATAAAGAACTTGGATTGGTTGATATTCATAAGGTATGAATATAGAGCAAGAGGTTGCTACCAAAGGTTCATTGATGTCTATGGGATATAGATTTTGGACTGACCCGCTCTCAATTATTTCTGCATGGAATCTTTCTGATTAGTCACAAGAGATTTTGAGTAAAGGAGAATATCATTGATTCCTCACACCTGAGATACATATTCGGTCTTGATATTCACCAAGTATTGTACTTTGACTTAGTCCTTTGCTGTTCTGAAAAGGCAGTACATAAGGCTGAGTTCAGTTATGACATAAGGTGATTGTGAGAGACGTATGTAGTCAAGATGGAATTTGTTCCTCTTATTCATTGAGAGTTAGATGTCTAAGGGCTGTTAAAGTTAAATCATCAGAGAATGACAATTCTGTGTCTCTTGGATTTAACATGACATCTGTAACAAAAGGATAGATGATTAATTTACCTAAAACATTTTCAAGTAAGGTACTTGAAAAGGATGATGTTATTGAATGGCACTTAGTCATACACATTAGGGGTAGCAAACCATTGCTAGGCGTTATTTGCTGCTTGCATCAATCTTCTATGAATCTTGTGCAAGTGGGAGATTGAAAGAATTGATCTGCCCAAGATACATATTAATTGATGTGGCTAGTGTGATATGATCCAAGTCGGGTCATACCCAATAACAAGCCAAACAAACACCGACAAATATTTATTTGTTGATTAGATCAAAACAAATAAATATAAACACCAATTTAGAAACGGGTTTTCTGAATCATTGCTTTTGCATATGAACAAGTTTATATAATATATATAATATATATATATATATATATATATATATATATATTGTTCATATGGGATTATTTGTTCATTTTTAAATTAGTTAAACAATGACAAATAATAGTGTGTGTGTTAGTCATATGAACTTAAAATGGTTTTAATTTTACATTATAAGCATGCAAGAGTATGTTTTTTTATTTTATTTTATTTTATTTTTTAAACTTTTGAAACATGATGGAGTCCAAAGGGAGCCAAAATCGGCCCCCCTTTGTCTTGGAGATCCCCCTTTTTTTTGGTTCCAGGCCATGCAATAACTCCACTGAAGCTCTCTCTTGCATACTCTTCATCTCACAGCACACAAGACAAGTTCTCTCTCTTTTCTTACTCAAGGATCTCGGTTTTGAGCAAAGAAATCCAGAATTTTCAGCTCAGCAAAGAAGGTTCTTGGCTGAAAAGATTCAACAAGAGGAGAGCTCTTCAAGTTGGTGTTGTAAGCCCTAGCAAACGAAGGTGTTTGTACAAGTTTGGGGTATCACTCATTGAGGTTTTCTGGTTGAAAACTCAGCCACAAGTCATCTTTCATAGCTCACATCTTCGGTTTTAGGAAGCTACAAGGTTGTATATGAAGGGTTTGAGAGAACACTAAAACATAGTATAACCTTTTAAACTTTTCAGAAAACGCAGCGGATGTATAGGATTATAACAAGTTTATAATCTGAAATTTTCGTGTTCTAAGTGTGGTTTTAAGATGGAAAACAAAACCCAAATCAATAGGGATCTTAAATATATGAATGGACAAGCTATGAACAAACACTAATGTACATAAAGTCACAGCCATATGAGGCTGTGAATGGCTACCTTTCTCCAGCAGAAAAGTCGACTTAGAGGAGTGTTTTGGATGCTTGAATCGACCAGAACTCAATGTAGAGATCCTCAAGCTTCGTATACCCCAAGCACTATTACAAAACACCTTGTATGCTAGGATTGAACACCAAAAAACAAGCTGCTGGAACTCCTTCTTCTGCCTTGTTTCCGAAACTAGAGAGGGGAGAGGAGAGAGATTCTTTTGCATGTGTATGCTTCAAATGGCTGGTCCAAGAGGCAAGTAATAAGACCCCTTAATTGTTGTATCTAATCAACAAAGTGGTCCAATAGGAACACAAGAAGGGGGCGGCCAAAAAGGCTTTGAAATGGGTTTCCCCCCTTTTAAAATTAGACACATTACAATGTTACATGGTCTTATAACTTGGTATTCTTAGTAAATGTATACAACTAACCAATTAATTGTATAACATATGTAGCCATTTTAATTTGTAATGTCATCTAACTAATATAAATAACATTACAAATAATATAATTGAACAAAATATCCTAATAAATTGTTCCATGTCATATGCAACTTGTTTAGAAAAACCATTTTCTAAATTGGTGTTAATATTTTATTGCATGATCACATCATCAATTAAATATTATTTGGTGTTTGCTAAGCTTGTTATTGGGTATAACCCGACTTGGATCATGACGTACTAACCACATCAATATTCTAAGTGTCTTGGGCACACAGAATCCTACAATCTCCCACTTGCCTAAGATTCATAGAAGATTGATGCAAGCAGTAAATACCGCCTAACAACGGTTTACTACCCTTAATACGCATGACTTATAGCCATTCAAAACATCATCCCTTTCAAGTGCCCTACTTGAAAAGATTTAGGTGAATTAATCATTTATCCTTTTGTTACAGATGTCATGTTAAATCCAAGGACACAGAATGATCATTCCTTGTTGATTTAACTTAATCAGGCCTTAGACATCTAACTCTCAACGAATAAGAGGAACAAATTCCATCTTGACTACATACGTTTCTCACAAAAACCTCGTGTTATACCTGAACATATCCTTATGTACTGTCCACTATTTCAGGACAGTGAAGAATAGGCTCAAGGTGTAATACTGGTGAATATCAAAACCCAATATATATCTCAGGTCGGAGGATACCAAATGATATTCGCCTTTACTCAAAATTACTTATGATCAATCAATAAGATTCCATGTAGTAAAATTTGAGATGCGGGTTAGTCCAATATTTGTATCCCACAAATATCTATGAACCTTGGTAGCAACCCATTGCTCTATATTCATCCTTATGAATATCAACCAATCCAAGTTCATAATAGTCTTACCTTCAAACTTGTTCCCACAAGTGTGAACGACTACGGACATTTAGAGTAAACATTTTACTCATGGATTAAACATGCTAAATTGGAATATTTTGAAACATTATAACCAAATAATTTTATTCAAATAATAGAAAGTTCCACATATCCAAATACAAAATTTATAGATCAAATCCAATCACTAGAATATCGAAGTCCCATGGCACAAGTATGACATTCATGCTTTGCCTTTTCAAGGAGCTTCGTGAGAGGATCCGCAAGTTTTGATCCGTGTGAACTTTGCGAATACATATCTTTCCCTTTTCAACTTCATCTCGTATGTAGTTGAATCTCCGCTCAAATGCCTAGTTTTGATGAGCACGGGGTTCCTTGATTTGTGCAATCGCACCCTCGTTATCACAAAAGATCTCTAGGGGGTCCTGAATGGAGGGGACAACGCCTAGATCGGCAATGAATTTTTTTAACCATGCAGCTTCTTGAGCTGCCAATGAGGCGGCGACATATTCTGATTCTGTAGTTGATAGAGCCACCACATCCTGCTTGGAGCTCTTCCAAGAGACAGCTCCTCCATTCAGAATGAAAATGTATCCCGATTGTGATCGTGAATCGTCACGATCGGTTTGGAAACTTGCATCCGTGTAACCTTTTACAACGAGTTCCTCGTCACCAGATCCATAGATCAAGAACATATCTCTTGTCCTCCTTAGGTACTTAAGTATGTTCTTAACAGCCATCCAATGATGTTTCCAGGATTCTGCTGGTAACGGCTTGTCATGCTTAAGGCGCATGACACGTCCGGTCGAGTGCATATCATTGCATACATGATGGATCCTATAGCAGATGCGTATGGGATTGCCTTCATTTTATCTTGCTCTTCCTTTGAGCTTGGACATTGAGCCGTACTCAATATCGTTCCTCTTTGAATAGGTACGGTACCTTTCTTAGAATTCTCCATCTGAACCTTTTCAAGATTTTATCAATATATGCACTTTGATTCAAACCAATCAACCGCCTTGATCTATCCCTATAGATCTTTATTCCCAGAATATAGGCGGCTTCACCAAGATCCTTAATGGAAAAAAAACTTCCAAGCCAGGTTTTTACACCTTCCAAGGTTGGAATGTCATTTCCAAATAGTAGTATGTCATCAACATACAATACTAGGAAAGTTATTGTGCTCCCACTAGCCTTCTTATACACACAAGCCTCATCAGCGTTTTTGATGAAACCAAATTTCTTTACTTCCTCATCAAAACGGTGATTCCAGCTTCTCGATGCTTGTTTCAATCCATAGATTGATTTCTTTAACTTGCATACATTATTAGGATGCTTTGGATCAACAAAACCTTCAGGCTGAACCATATAGACATCTTCCTCAAGATATCCATTTAGGAAAGCGGTTTTGACATCCATTTGCCAAATCTCATAATCATAATGAGCAGCTATGGCAAACAATATCCTTATAGACTTTAGCATCGCAACAGGTGAGAAGGTTTCATCATAATCAACCCCTTGAGTTTGAGTGAAACCCTTTGCTACAAGTCTAGCTTTATAAGTATCCAAGTTTCCATGCATGTCGGTTTTCCTCTTGAAAACCCACTTACTTCCAACTACCTTGGAATTAAGAGGTGGTACAACAAGTTCCCAAACTTGGTTGTCATACATGGATTGCATCTCAACGTTCATGGCTTCTAGCCATTTGTCACAATCCGAATTGGACATTGCATTATGGTATGTGGTTGGTTCATCAGAATCTACCACATAGCATCCATCCATGAAAAATCCATATCTTTCAGGTGGATTACTAGTTCTACCACTTCTGCGAACGTGTTGTGTGTATTGATCAACCACTTGATCATCCTCAACATCCTTATGTTGAGTGCTAGTTTCAACCAAACGTGCATCGGGTGTGGTTCTTGATCTTCCTCAAGATCCATTCTACTGCTAGCTCCTTCCATAAGGAACTTTGCTTCTAAGAACTCACCCTTTCTGGCAACAAACACCTTTTTTCCATTGGATCATAGAAATAATATCCCATAGAATCTCTAGGATATCCAATAAAGATACACTTGGTGGATCGGACATCCAATTTGTTTAGGGTGGGAGTCTTAACATAAGCCTCACATCCCAAACCCTTAAGTACGATAGGGATGGAATTCTTCCATGCCATATCTCAAAAGGTGTCCTTTCTACCTTTTTGGTTGGGGCCATATTTAGAATACGGGCCGCGGAGAGCAGAGCGAAACCCCAAAACGATAGAGGCATGTGCTTCTAGCCATCATAGATCGGACCATATCTAATAAGGTTCGATTCCTCCTTTCAGACACACCATTATGTTGTGGTGTTCCAGGTGGAGTGAGTTGTGAGACAATCCCACAACTCCTAAGATGATCTTGAAAAGCTTCACTTAAGTATTCACCTCCTCTATCGGTACGGAGAACTTTAATTGACTTGTTGAGTTGATTTTCTACTTCATTATTGAAGATTTTGAACATTTCAAAAGCTTCATCTTTGTGCCTAAATAAGTACACATACCCATAGCGACTATAATCGTCGGTAAAGGTAATGAAGTATCTTCACCATTCCTAGTCATTGGCTTAAAAGGACCACATACATCCGAATGTATGATTCCTAATAAATTTTGCCCTTTCGGTAGTCCCACTAAAAGGTGCCTTAGTCATCTTACCTTGTAAACAAGATTCACAAACATCAAATGAATCATATTCATTTGTTTTTAAAAGACCATTCTTTTGAAGTGTTTGTAAACGTTTCTTGTTTATATGGCCAAGACGACAATGCCAAAGATAGGTATCACTTAAGTCCAACTTGAGTTTCTTGGTGTTAGTTTGGTACAATGAACTATTTAAAGTATTTTCATGAACCAATTCATAAATACCATTAATGGGAATAGCTTTAAAATAGACAATCCATTAAAAGAAACATGGATATTTTCCTCAACGAATGATAATACATATCCAAATGTTTTAACAGGGCTACAGAGATAATATTCCTAGTCAAACTAGGAGCATACAAAACATTGTTCAAAATTACTTCCAAACCATTTGGAAGTTTCAAGATGTAGTCACCACGGGCTTCTACTTGAACTTTAGCCCCATTGCCCATGTAGAGGCTCACATCCCCTTTCTTGAAGTCATTACTTCTTTGAACCCCTGCAACAAATTGCAAATGTGAGTTCCACACCGGTATCTAATACCCATGTGTTAGAGGATATCATGTTTAAATCAATATGGATCATGTATATTGTACCTGAGGTCTGCCCGGCATCCCTTTCGCTTTCAACTCTTGGAGATGGACGGGACAATTCCTTGCCCAATGTCCAATCTCCCCACACTTGAAGCATGGGTCATTAGTGGCAACCTTTGCCTTTTCTCTTGTGGTTTGGGTGGCACCCTTGCCACCCCTTTCCCTTTTCCCCAAGCGGGTCCCTTACCTTGGCAACCTTTGCCTTGGGTGCGGGACGAGGCCTTTTATTGTTCCCACCTTCATTGATGGTGAGAACGGGTAAAACCTTTTACCCATGGCCGCCTCGGCCGTTTTGAGCATTGAGTGAAGCTCACCAATGCTTTTGTCCTAAGCATTCATGTTGTAGTTCAACACGAATGTCTCGAACCTCTTGGTAAGGCCATTGAGGATCAAATCCGTGGCCAATTCCTTCGAGACGGGACAATTAAGCTCTCGAGGCGGTCAATGTGACTTTTCATCTTAAGTACATAAGACGAAACAGATTGATTGTCGTCCATACGACATGCATGGAGCGCTCGAACCGTTTCGAACCGCTCAACCCTTGCTTGCTGTTGGAACGTTTCCTTCAGCTGGGTTATCATGTCGTAAGCTCCGTGATGTTCATACTCCTTTTGGAGATCCGGAGTCATGCTCGCTAGCATGAGACAAGACACTTGGACGGAGTCCTCAGTGTATTTCAGCCAATCGTTAAAGGCCTCCTCATCATCCTCGTTAGGTTGATCGGGGACAGGGTCGTCTAAAACATACGATCGTCTCTCTTGCTTGAGAACAATCTCAAGTTTCGATACCAATCGATGAAGTTGTTATGGTTTAGACGTTCCTTTTGGAGGATCGCTCGTAAGGATTGGTTGGATGCGGATGAGTTATCGGAATTATCATTATTAGAGGCCATCTACAAAATTTAACAAAGTTTTATTTAGTATTTTCGATATTGTAATTGTAATAACAAATGTCTTACAAGACTTTTCATATTAAAATCTAGAACCCAATATTACATTTAAATTGTGGATAGGTGACCTTTAACCCACGTTTAAAATTAATAAGGTGGTCAACGTTTGACCATTGCAACCATTTGCAACTTCTAGAGGTATGGGATCGACTCTTGAACATCATATGTAAAGTCGGCATGAAAATCCCATCAACACCATTTGGAAACCACATTGTAGGTGATCCATTTAACATGGTTTGCAAATCAAGACATCCTACTTAACCCACGTGTGAGTTTGCCAAAACAAATGGTTAGGTGACCTTTATCCCATAAGTAAGGCATTCTCACCTCAAATCACAAGTTCCCTCAAAATGGTTGGGTGACCTTTATCCCACTAAGAGTTCCCAAGTGACTCAAGTGTTGTGTAAAAGGATGGTGTTGATCTCGTTTAAAATATTAGAGATTTCTTAATTCTAGTTTAGAAAATCCTATGTACTTGTATTTGCATGCTTTCAAATACAAGATACCTTATGGTTCTTTGATTAAAACCTATTTTAATCCTTAAAATCATTAAATAATTTTAATAACCTTTTATTAACCTTTAAGAACCAAATTTTCAGCTTGTTAAGATTGTTAGTTAGTTTGCTTAGAATATCCAAATATCAACCAAACAATCAAGACACAAACAATCAACCAAGCATAAACATTAACAATCATATGTGCATAACCATAGCCCTTATGTTGACAACACTTGTTTGCCATCACAAGTGTTGTCTATGGTCTTTCTAAGGGTCAAACATATCATAAAGGTTCCAAGAACCTCCCACTAGAAACCACATCCAAATGCTCCATGTTTTTTGTGTCGTTGTGTCCATCTTTGGGTCTTGATCTTGTACATCTTCCTTTTACAAAATTGTATCCTAATACATTTTTCTAGTAAAGGAAATGAACCTAATCTATTATTACATAACCAAATGAATGAATAATTACAACCCAAATGAATAAACACAAATATTACAACCAAATTGAATGAATAAAACAACCACTTGAATCATCAAAACAACACAAGGCCACAAGCTAGGTTATGCACTTAAAAACCAATGATCATATCATCTATTCAAATAATGAAAACCCCATTTAAAACCCCAATTTAAGCCAACATAAACTGAAATTTTGGGTTTTAATCATTGTCCAAACAACCAACATTTCAAATACATATCTTTCAAGGTTAATCACAAGCATGTGTAATGTGACCTTGAAAGTTGGGGATTTCAACAAGACATAATGTACCAGCCCAAAAACAGCCTATAACATATCTAATATCATCTTTTAAAACCAATTTCAAAAGATGAATCAAGCAAGCCATCCATATAACCGGCTCTTGATGCCATTGAAGGGTTTGAGAGAACACTAAAACATAGTATAACCTTTTAAACTTTTCAGAAAACGCAGCGGATGTATAGGATATAACAAGTTTATAATCTGAAATTTTCATGTTCTAAGTGTGGTTTTAAGATGGAAAACAAAACCCAAATCAATAGGGATCTTAAATATATGAATGGACAAGCTATGAACAAACATAATGTACATAAAGTCACAGCCATATGAGGCTGTGAATGGCTACCTTTCTCCAGCAGAAAAGTCTACTTAGAGGAGTGTTTTGGATGCTTGAATCGACCAAGAACTCAATGTAGAGATCCTCAAGCTTCGTATACCCCAACCACTATTACAAAACACCTTGTATGCTAGGATTGAACACCAAAAAACAAGCTGCTGGAACTCCTTCTTTCTGTCTTGTTTCCGAAACTAGAGAGGGGAGAGAGAGAGAGTTCTTTTGCATGTGTATGCTTCAAATGGCTGGTCCAAGAGGCAAGTAATAAGACCCCTTAATTGTTGGTATCTAATCAACAAAGTGGTCCAATAGGAACACAAGAAGGGGGCGGCCAAAAAGGCTTTGAAATGGGTTTTCCCCCCTTTTATAATTAGACACATTACAATGTTACATGGTCTTATAACTTGGTATCTCTTAGTAAATGTATACAACTAACCAATTAATTGTATAACATATGTAGCCATTTTAATTTGTAATGTCATCTAACTAATATAAATAACATTACAAATAATATAATTGAACAAAATATCCTAATAAATTGTTCCATGTCATATGCAACTTGTTTAGAAAACCCATTTTCTAAATTGGTGTTAATATTTTATTGCATGATCACATCATCAATTAAATATTATTTGGTGTTTGCTAAGCTTGTTATTGGGTATAACCCGACTTGGATCATGACGTACTAACCACATCAATATTCTAAGTGTCTTGGGCACACAGAATCCTACAGTATATATTCTAAGTTTCATATGCCTTTGTTGTATGCATTGTATAATGATCCATGGCTTGGGGTTGTTTATTAAATGGGTTTAATAATCATCTTATTAACATGTTTTA
>JACCIX010000412.1:0-2500 GCA_025506515.1 Flaveria trinervia | reverse complement strand
ACAACCACCACAACAATGAAAACCACGACAACCACGACAACGAAAACAACAACGACAACAACGACAACGACGACAACGACAACAACAACTACAGCAACAACAATAACAACAATCGCAGCAACAACAACAGCACAACAACAACAATAACAACAACAACAACCACAAGCACAACCACGACAACAACGAAACGACAACTACAACTATGACAACAAGAACTACACCAACGACAATAAACAACAACACCGACAATGACAACAACAGCCCACCACAACAACAACAACAACATCATCATCACAACAACAACACGACAACCAACAACAACAACGACAACAACACAACACACAACAACAACAACTATAGCAACAACAGCAACAATAGCAACAACGCAACAACAACAGCACAATACCAATCAACAACTCCAGCAACAACAGCAGCACAACAACAGCAACAACCCAAATAAACAACAACAACAACAGCAACAACAACAATAACAACACCACCACCAACAACAAGAACCACCACACCCACAACCACGACAACACAGAACACAACAACACAACCCCACAACCACACCACCATACAACTACAAGGACAACGAAAACAGAACAACCAAAACAAAGACCAACAATGACAACACAACAGTGACAACAACAACAAGAACAACAAGAACAACTAACACAAAAAACAACACCACAAACAAAACAACAAGACAACAAACACAACCACAACCACAACAATAAACACCACGAAAAAACCAAACGCGAAATGACACAACAACAACCACAACAACAACAAACAACAACAACCACAAAAAAGACAACAACGACAACCACAACAACGACAAGAACAACAACAACCAGAAGCAAACCACGACAAACCAATGACCAACAACGACAAGGACAACAACACGACAACAACGGCAAGGGACACACGACAACAACAACGACAACAACAACAACAACGACAACGACAACAACAACTACAACTATAACAACAGCACCAACAACAGCAACAACAACAGCAGCAACAACAGCAACAACAGCAGCAACCACGGGAAGCAGCCCAGCAACACCAACAACAACAACAAAAACAACAACAGCAACAACAACAGCAACAACAAAAGCAAAAACAACCAAAACAACAACAACAACCAACAACAGAACAATAGCAACAACAGCAACAACAAAAGCAAGAACAACAACAAACAACAACAACAACAGCAACACAGCAACAAAGCAACACAGCAACAACAATAACACAATTCAAGCAACAACAACAGCAACAACAACAACAATAACAACAACAACACAACAAAGCCAACCACGACAACAACGAAAACGACAACTACAAACTATGAAACAAGAACTACAACAACGACAATAACGACAACACCGACAATGACAACAACAGCACCAACAGAAACAACAACAAAATCATCATCAACAACAACAACAACGACAACAACAACAACAACAACAACGAACAACAAACAACACAACAACAACAACACACAACAACAAAACTAATAGCAACGACAAAAGCAACATAGCAACAACAACAGCAAAACAAAACAGCATCACAACAAATCAACAACACCAGCGCAACAGCAGCAACAACAACAGCAACAACAAGCACAACAACAACACAACAACAGCAACAACAACAACAACAACAACAACAACAGAACCACCACAACACCACCACGACAACAGTAACAACCACAACAAACCACCACCACAACCACAACCACGAATACAACGACAAGGACAACGAAAACAACAACAACCAAAACAAAGACAACAACGACAACCACAACAGTGACAACAACAACAAGAACAACAAGAACACAACAACAAGAACCACAAACAACCAACAAAAACCACAACCAAAACAACAAGAACAACAACCACAACCACAACCCAACAATAACACGCCCACACGACAAACAACCATAACGACAATGACAACAACAACAACAACAACAACAACAACAACAACCCAAAAAAAAAGACAACAACGACAACAACAACAACGACAAGAACAACAAACAACAGCAAGCACAACCACGACAAACAATGACAACAACGACAAGGAACAACAACAACGACAACAACGGCAACGACAACAAACAACGACAACAACGACAACAACGACAACGACAACAACAACTACAACTATAACAACAACCACAACAAACCACAACAACGGAAAAATATCGACAACAACGACAATGACAACAACAACAACAACAACAAGAACAACAGCAACAACAGCAAAAGCAACAACAAACAACAACAATAGTACAAACAACAACAACAACAACCAACATCAAGAGAACAACCAACAATAATAGCAACAACAACAAAAACAACAACAGCAACATCATTCAACAACAACAATAGCGACACAACAACAACAACAACAACAACAATGCAACAACAACAACAACAGCAACAACAACAACCAATAGAACTATAGCAACAAAAACAACAATAGCAAC